>JAVQKC010042451.1:0-19740 GCA_036025475.1 Philypnodon macrostomus
TAGTCCTGGTTTAGACCTGGTTTAGCCATGGTTTAGCCCTGATTGTCTCTTGATTTAGTCTTGGTTTTAGCCCTGGTTTAGCCCTGGTTTAGCCCTGGTTTAGCCCTGGTTTAGCCCTGGTTTAGCCCTGGTTTAGACCTGGTTTAGCCCTGGTTTAGCCCTGGTTTAGCCCTGGTTTAGCCCTGGTTTAGTTCTGGTTTAGCCCTGGTTTAGCCCTGGTTCAGCCCTGATTGTCTCTTGATTTAGTCTTGGTTTTAGCCAGGCCTACTTGTTGCCGTATACAAATTTGAAAAGCCCAGTACCGTGCAGCCAAATTTAGACGTCCCATCTCCTTTATGGGATTATAACCTTAATCCTGTTCTAGTTCAATAGATTTTCAGCTCTTTGCTTCTCGTTTTGCCCTTGACCCCACCCCCCCACCCCTACGCTACCACTTTATTTTGCAATTTGACGTCACCTGGCTTCCACCTGTCTCAGTGGTCTAATCTAGGTTTATACGGCGTGATTGAAAATGTGTTACGGCCACTATTAAGTCAGTCATGAGCAGATAGAGAAAGAAGACCCTTATTTAAAATCAATTATCAGTTTTTTGGTTGTTGTTTAGTTGAGCTTTTTCGAACCATGCATCCATTGAAAGAGCATGTGGATGAGGGTTTGAAAGGTGAATTGATGATATCGACTGATTTGATTTCCAACTTATTTTATTCATGCATTTTTTTTGTCCCCCACAGGCTTGAGGTTCCTAAGGGCTTTAAGATTGATACAGTTCTCCGAAATTTTACAGTTTTTGAATATACTAAAGACAAGGTAAGTGGCGATTCATTTCTGTAGCGTTTTAGTCAGTCTGATATTGCATGCTTAGAAGACCTAGAAGTGGGTCACGTTCTCGGGAGGTTGTGGGGTGAAAAAAAAAAAGTTGACCAAAAAACACACACGGTTTTATGTGAAAATTCAATTAAGATTTAGGTCTTGACCAATGGTTCTCTGTCATGCTATTACCAGTGATGGAGTTGTCGCCCTTTAGTCCTGGTTTAGACAATAATAATATCTATTTTAGTATTGGGTTAGACCAGAGGTGGGTAGTACTCAGTTACATTTCCTCAGTTACATTTACTTGAGTAACTTTTAAAATAAATTGTTCTGCATAGAGTAGCTTTACTGCACAATACGTTTTACTTTTACTTGAGTAATAATATTTTGATGTAACTGTACTCTTACTTGAGTAAAATCTTGTAAATCTAGAAAGAGTAAGAGTACTTTTACCACCTCTGTGTGTCATGTAAGAACAGCTTTATGTGAAAAATGTGATGATGTGGAAATTGTGTTCCTTATGCCTTCATTTTTGAATCTTTTGAATCTTTTAAAAATATCAAAATCTGTTGTTATCTTATTATTATTATTTTTTTGCCCTATTACCACAAAATTAAACAGATAATCTGACATTACGCTCAAACAGTTACTCAGGACTTGATCAGTTTTTTTACCAGTACTTTTCTACTCTTAATTATGTGAATAATCATAATTATGTGAATGAGTACCTTTTACTTTTACTTGAGTAACATTATTTTGAAGTAACGGTACTCTTACTTGAGTCAAATTATTGGCTACTCTGTGTATTAGTATCATACTCCCCAATTGCCTCGGCTGATGATCAAAAGTAAGCTTGCTGTACAAGCTTCTGCACCGGCACACTTTCCACACTTTTCCACATTTCTGACCAATCACGCAATAGTTCTCAGACACCTTACCGAAAAGGTTCTGCACAGCTGATGTGCCAAGAACAAGCTGCAAGAACTGGCGATTTGGGGCTGCCCTGGGTGCGAGAAAAAAGCTCTCACTACTCACGGAGCATGAAGTGGCCTTTAGGTAACACTCATATATACACCACACTACAATTCCTCTGTTGTAGATTGTTTTATAATTCCCGCAAAGCCAACAGTTTTATGCAAACATTTTAAAATATAAATAATCAGTTATGTGATCTCATGCCCGCTGCTACATTATTTATTTCCATTATTAGTTGCTCTGAGCTCTGTGCTACAGTTAGTTTACTAATGTAATCCCGGATTCAAAACACATTCCCTTTGCGCCTAATCACAAAGAAAACTGAAGAAAGTGGGTTCAATATGCTTTGTTGCTGAAGTGAAGTCATCTGACATTTAAGAAGCAGCCAGCCATGGTTGTGGCGAGCGTGGTACGTTTGTGCACATCGGTGGCAGACAGGAGGGCCCCGAGGGCAGGCGGCTCAGACACACTCATTATTTAGTGGCACACAGAAGGCAGCGTGGCTTTATCGGAGCTGTGGACCTCTACCACACACACACATATACAGTTAAAAGATTACATCTGTAAGGCCCTAAGTCAGGACTGTAATGAAATAACTTTCGATGGACCTGTTGCTGAAAAAGGGGTTTTAATACTGCCCCCAACAGGAAACAAAGAAACATGCTGATTTGCTTTGGCCTACTGTTTAATCAGATTTTTTTACTGGTAAAGATTTTGCTTTTTGTGGTTTCCTGCATTATACCTAATTTGCTACCTACATGTCTGAAATAAAGAGATTGATTGATTGAACTTACACAACATGTATTTGGTGCACGGTCCATGTAATATCTAGCCAACCATCTAAGAGATATGCAGAATTATATAGAATGTATAATACAATCACTTGCTATCACTTCACATTTTGAAAGGCACTGTTCTGGCTTGATTGCACACTCACAAATAATAAAAGGAAATAGACTAACAAGTACATCCCTAATCCGGAAATGTCACTTCTCAGCAGCACAAAGGCTGGGGGACATACATGATAATGAGCCACCATCAACAACAACAAAAGGCATTGTCTTGGTCTCCTGGGCATGAAAACAATATCATCGCTCATTAAGAGAACACATTTGAGATGGAAGACCCTAAGACCTTTTCACACGATTTCTTCTGCAAATATTGTGGTCAGTCACTGTGCTGTCTGTAGCCAAGGTTAGTGACTGCACTAATTCTACATGGCATAGTGTCGTCTATCCTAGTTGAATGTATCTTTATATAACCATATTTACCAATTAGGTCCTGTATTACTAAACATTTCATGAACTCATCTTTTTTGTGCTATTTTGCAGTGTAGGCAGGCCAATGCCAGAGAAGCCTTTTTTGTTTGCTGTTCATTCAGTGTTAGAACATAGGACAAAAAGCCAATGAGAATGTTCCTTATTTAGGTTGGCACTATAAATGTGTGATTGGCTAAAGGTTTCTCTTACTTGCTAAAATATAGTGCCCAGAACTGAGACTCAATGTGAATCCTTTAGTTTAAGGGTAAAAAGCTCTGTACAGTGACACAAAGACACTTAAAATGGTAACTTATGTGTTTCTTGACTGACCCCATGTGGCTGGAGTTAGCATCTTTGGCACTATACCGCAATGGATTGAGATAGTACTAGGCTACGTAACCTCTTTGGAAGATATAATTATGCCTATATTAGTTAATAAATTAATCAATACATGAATACATTAATGAATAAATAAATAAATAATACTTAAAAATCACTATCTGATCATGTTCTGTGATGAAGGGTAGGTAATCTGTCATAATTATTATACCACTTTGACCATAGTAGTCAAGTTTTGGAGTGGTATTTTAGCCCACAGATGTTGCTGTAGTAGGGGAGGGACTAATTAAAACTCAACCACTATTGGTCAAGGATTTTTTTTTTAAAGTTTAATAATTTCTTCATTTAATAAACCTCCAGACTACAGTTTATAAGGCCTATGTGTCTAGTCAGTGTTTTCGCATAAAATCCCAACTACTATATCCACAGAATTTTGTAGTTGACTTGATGTCTTTTGGATCTGCTAGTTGTAGTTTAAAAAAAAAAAAAAGATTTTGTATGATTTTATTAAAAGGAGTGTGACTCTGTGACCTAACCCTGGGAATAGTGCAGCCAACACACAGTTATAAACATGTGAACACACACACGCACACACACGCGTGCATATTCACAGGGCTAGAGGCAGTAGTGGCTGCGTGTACCACCCTCTGATGCTAGGGTTAGCAGTAGGAGGGAGATGCCCGGAGAGTCAGCTCAGCTAAAATTACAGCCTTGTCACAGTGTATCAATGCAGACTAGCGTGCATGTGTGTATGTATGCAAGTGAGAAACAAAGTGATGTGTTGAGTCCTGCCTAAAGACACTGGGTCCAAGTAAACATGACGCACACACTCTTACAGTACACATATAGTTTGCTCATAGTAGACTTACATAATGTAGACTAGACATACACAAATCAGTCTCCCAATAATTTGCTGAAATGTATAATGTTATAGAGAATAGTAAAAAACTCAATAATGGCTGACTATTTTCTCCCGTGGATCCACCACCTGCGGGAGGCCCCCTTAAAAAAAGGGGCTGGTGCAATGTGGATCGGGCAGTGGTTGAAGGCCAGAGTTCCCTGCTTAGACTGCTGCCTCCGCGACCCGGTTTCGGACAAGCGGAAGAAAATGGATGGATGGATGGGCTGACTATTTTACACTTATGGCTGGAGAGCTGTGCCTCTACCTGCCCTATAGTGACCTCTCCAATTTTCCCATCTGAAATAAATTGAATGCAAAAAAAACCATGTACCTCTTGAAGGGTTTGAACAGATCATGAGCAGGGTGGAATGGGTCCTCCGTGCTATGGTCCAGCTCAAGCATAAAAAAATGCAATAATTGCATAACTGAATATGACTAGAAAGCACCCAGAGAGCGCAGACCTCTGCCAAGGCAGCTCATTTCTACGGATCACTCTCAAAAATTAATCCCTGAAAATGTCCATCCAAATTGGTGCAGTATTTTTTGAGTAAAGTTGCCATTCTTTAAAAATCCTGGATCCGGATAACTCCCAAAATCGAATCAATTGCTGTTGTATCATTTCTGACATTTTTCCTGAAAATTTCATACAAATCTGCTGCCTGAAGTAACAAACATAACCTCCTATGGTGTCAAAGGACCCAAAAGCAGAAACACACAACAAGTACAAAGTCTTTATTAGCGGTGAAGGAGCTCGAGTGGGGCTGGGAGTAAGCAACACCCAGACCGGAGAGGGAGCAGACCAGCGGGCAGGTGAGTCGGCAGGCGGGCGGACAAATCCTGGACACAGAGGACAAAGATAAAAGACTGCTACTAACTGTGCTAGTAGACATAACAAAGTGGCGAGGAGTGGCTGTGAAGCTGGACCTCTTATACTGCTGTTGAATGTAGATGTGATCCAGGTGAGCCTCACTGCAGCTCTGAGTAGCCACGCCCAAACAGGTGAAGACAGGCACACAGAAGGGAGGGGGAGCAGGGAGAGAGAAGGTGGAGGTAAGAAAATAATATGATAATATGAATGTGTATAAAACCATACACTCACTGGCCTTAGGTAGACCTATTTATCTGCTTATGAGGTCAAAAACTCAATCATTCCAATACACTAATCACCAGTAGTAGAAGACCACATCAGATCTACATTTTAGGGGCACCCTGAGCGAGGAAGGCAGAAGTTAGCCTGATGGTAATATTTGAATGAGGTGTTTATTACTTTACATGCACTGATGCAGAAATAAATCAGTAGTTATATTATGTTATAATATTTTCAGCTGGCTACTACTATTTGGTTTGAACGAGAGCTATTAGACTGCATTGTAGAACAGGCTACATATCCGTAAGAAGTTCACATAATTGAATAGCAACCACACAGACTATGAAGAATAGTTATTTTTGCTTGTGACAGCCTATAGTGGGGATTTGATACATTTATACAGATATACTGAAGCACCCCTATAAAAGGGTTTAACCACGCCCCTGGGCATAAGGGCTACTGAATAAAGTGGGCAGTAAGCGCATTATGTATATAGGTTTAATAGAAGTGTTCCACTCTCAAATATAAAATGATCACCGACATCACCTTCAACCACTTTATGTTGTATCCTAATCTGGGTTTAGTTACAAACACCTGTGAACAATGTGGACTGATGGTGCTGCGGTGCCACCATATGCTCAAACAGGTGGTTGTGCTCAGATCGCTTTTCCAGTTAACTGTAAAAAATGGCCTTTCTCTTGTTTTTCAAAGTCAAACCAAGTGGAAACCATCAGTCTCTATTGGTGGCATCTTGCAACAGACACATTGGGGAGTGCCAACGCTGCAAAAAGGCTGTTCCTACATACATAACAAATGGCCAACAGAGGTGGGTAGAGTAGTAACACATGTAAGAGTAAATGTAAAGAAAAGAGTAAGTACTCATCTGTGTGATTACTCAAATAAGAGTAAAAAAGTACTGAAGTAACTGTAATCGTGTTGTAATCAGACAAAATCTACAAAATAACACACACATCTCTGTATTCCAGAAGACAAACAGGAAAAAAGGCCTAAAAATAATGAAAAATGAAAAAAACTTAACATAAAGTTCTATCAATATCCTACTGGAGTTCCAAAATGTTAATGTCTTAAGTAAGAGTACTGCTACTTCAACATAATATTATGTAAGTATCAGTAAAACTACGCATAGAAATATTATTTATTCATAAAGTTACTCAAGTAAAGGTGATGAAATCTGTGTTGATCCCAATAAACAACTGACCATGACCTTTCAAGAGCAGATAGAGAATGTAGAGAATGATGCTAGTGTCTTTCTCACCACACGTGTTGGTTTGAGCCTATGTGTGCCTATGTGCATCTGACAGTGATGAATGGGGACCACATCAGAGCAATCTGCTGCACAGCTCTATAAAACAAGCTTGAATCACTTCAGGAAAACATGCTTGTGAAGAGGGCCACCCATGTCAGATTTTGTCTTGTGTGAGTGCAGCTGCGTGGAAATCAGCATGGATGTCTAAAAATGTGCTGAATTCAAACATTCTGACAGATTTGAAAAGGCATCCACATAGTGACCAAGGTGAAAATGTCCTGGTATTTTCATTGTAATGCTATTCATTTCAAAGAATGTTTTCTCCGGTGTTGATTGGTTTGTTGGTCTGTTAGAAAAAGAGAGGGGAAAAACAGTTTTGGTGTGGATTGGAAACACCATCTGGAAATTGTCGTTGTTTGGAGTGTAGTTTGTGTCTAATATAGTGTATTGGATAGAGCATACTGGGGCAAGGAGGCAAAGGGCCATCAAGGAAGCCACTGAGGCAGCCGAAGTTGCCTCACGGTGGTTGTGGATCAAAAGAGGAGGTCCGTGGTTGCATAGGGCTTGATCACCCATAGCTGTTTCGCCTGGGAGTGTATGATTCTATTGAAAGACCCGAAACTCTCAACGGCCCCAGGTAACATCACTGACGATGTGCCCGGGTTGCATTACTATTTGATGTATGTTACAAGTATGTACTTACATTCATCCATCTTCTTCCGCTTATCAGGGTCCGGGTATCGCAGCGGTAGCAGTCTAAGCAGAGATGCCCAGACTTCCTGCTCCCCAGACACTTCCTCCAGCTCTTCTGGAGGGACTCCAAGGTGTTCCCAGGCCAGCCGAGGTCTTCCCCGGGGTCCCCTCCCGGTGGGACATGCCCGGAATACCTCGTCCAGGAAGCATCCAAAAAAGATGCCCGAGCCACCTCAGCTGGCTCCTCTCGATGTGAAGGAGCAGCGGCTCTACTCTTAGCTCCTCCCGAGTGACCGAGCCTCTCACCCTCTCTCTGAGGGAGCCCCCCCTCCTATTATAATGATTCCCTTTAATTGACTGACCAATGTATCTACACATACAAGCATGCCTACTGCTGGAGGAAGCCAACAGTACAAAGGAACAAAGATATTGCCGTGTAAGTAAGTTTCAAACACAACCCTCTTCATAAGACAATACTTTTTCTATTCATTTTTCATTGCAATTTCCCCCAGTCAACCCCTCCATATTAAGTACTGCATTAAAATAATTCTCTCATGTAGAGCGTGAAGCACAATAGTTGGATTATCACAGCAAGGCACCAGCAGAAAACAGAGGCAGTCACTGATCTTTGTTAATATTGCCTCTGACAGAGAGAAAAAAGTAAAAGTGTAATGTGTTTCTGAATACATGTGTGGATTAGAGCAGCTTTATAATGACACATGTTGGGTTCTACAACAAAACTGCTCACAAAGGGGTTAAGCTCTGTTAGTGGAGCGTGCGGCCCGTCTTCAGAGCTCAAAATGCTCACTCTGGCTTCATGGGTTCAAATATTTGTATTCTAATATTCTTGTTACAATAAGTGTGGATTCATTCTGCAAAGGAAAAAAAAAGCATTATAAAGTATTGTTATACATAGTGAGCGTTTAAAATATACACTAAATGGATCCCACTGGGGCACATTATGCAAAAAGATGTCTTGAAGGTAAAACATTTGATATGATACATACAGGTTTCTACAACTCGAGGGCTATAAAACTATACATGTGCTGTGTTCAAACCCCAAAACATGGAAAATAGAACATAAATTTGCTTGTCCAGTGACCAATAAATAGTAACCCTTTATGACAATTGACTAATGGGCATTAACTATTGCGCAGATGTATCATTGTGTCAGGGTTATGTGACAGTTCTGTTTGTGTTTTGCACTCTTCCTGTCTTATTTTGTCATCTGTTCTAGTCTTCCTCTTGTTGCTGTGTTATTCCTTGCCCTTGTGTTTTCCCGCTCTTGTGATTGCGCGCTCCGCCCTGATACGCCTCCCCTGTGCCCTATTGCCTCCCCCTCCCGCTGTGTATTTATTCTGTTCATTCCTGTTGTTCTGGGCCAGTTCGTATTTGTTTGTGAGTTGAGTCTTCCTCGTCGTGCGTGTTCCCTGTGTTCCTGCCTTCTGTAACCTGAATAAAGGACAACGAGACACAGGTGAAACACATCGGGGCGTGGCAGGTAATCAAATAGGAGGGAATCACAGGAAGGCACACACAGGAAAGGAGCAAAACCAAAACAAGTCAAACATAACACAATACAACAGGAACAAGAGAACATGACACATTGTCTTTCAAGCTTGTATTGAATATTGAACAAAAAAAGTCAATTGTTATCAGAATGTAGTCAATATGCCATTCCATTATTGAGTACACCAAAATATATACCTACTTGAATGCACACGTCAACATTTATTACACTAATTAAAACTAAAGGCAGAGATCAAGGTCAGCGTATTCTCAGTGCTTATACCATACATCACAAGAATGCCAAAAAGCCAAAGGTCAACTCCACCTCATAAACATCACACATAAATCCTGATGGCCAAAACCTGCGAATGGATCGGTTGCCATGGAAACGCAGTCATGAAGCAGTAATATTAAGTTTTCATGTCTTCGTCTGAATGATTACACAATCGCTCCATTTAAGTGAATGAGCGGCACCATTACCTCATTGACCTTGCTCATATGTGGCTGTGTGTCGGCTCGGGTACTTTGACGACGACCTCTGCTGCCCGTTGAAGGGCAAAAGCCACGCTTGCTCGGCCTCATGCCTCATGGGAAATATTCCTGTTCTAAACCTGCAGTACGGATAGGGTCTTCATTCTCCCAGTATCTGACGCTCCCCATTTTCTTCTAATGGTGTCTTACCGCCTGTGATTTGTGGTCTAATCAGATCTTGCAGATGTCAGCACTAGTTAATGAATGTGTCTCTAGCAGCTTTTCTGAGCTTTCTGGTCTTGATGTAAGAACATTTCAAAGATACAGGAAGTGTAACCAAAGGCTTGTATTTCATCATAGTTGCCCCCAACTAGGGATTAATTCATTCACCACCAGAGGTGGGTAGGACTCAGTTACATTTACTTGAGTAACTTTTTAAATTAATTGTACTCCATAGAGTAGCTTTACTGCACAATACTTTTGACTTTTACTTGAGTAATAATATTCTGAAGTAACTGTACTCTTACTTCAGTAAAATCTTGGAAATCTAGAAAGAGTAAGAGTACTTTTACCACCTCTGTGTGTCATGTAAGAACAGCTTTATGTGAAAAATGTGATGATGTGGAAATTGTGTTCCTTGTGTCTTAATTTTTGAAAATATTATTCATATATATATTTTGCCAGATTACCACAAAATTAAACAAATGACATTACACCCAAACAGTTACTCAGTTTTTTCAACAGTACTTTTCTACTCTTACTCGAGTAAATATGTGACAGAGTACCTTTTACTTTTACTTGAGTAACATTAGTTTGAAGTAATGATACTCTTACTTGAGTAAAATGATTGGCTACTCTACCCACCTCTATTCACTACACTGCACACTACCTCTTCACCACACTATGCCAAAGCACTTTAGGTAGTGGAATAACTGTTGCTCCGTTAATACTTCTTCTTCTTCTTGTCTCATCATGAAGAGTCTAGTCCTGGGAGGAAATGTGAAGCAGACTTGCAAGATTGAGTCTATGTCAGCAACTGTGATCATTTTAGTGGTCAGTTAGTTGCAGGGTTGACACTAAAATGCCGTAACCTATATAAGTATTAATTAAAAAAAAAAATCAGTAAGGTGCATTTGTAGAATTGTACCATCTCCAAGGTCTTTATTTGATGTGATGGAACCAACCACTGTATATATTATGTGCACAAAACTAAGGATAGAATATGTGTAACTCGA
The DNA here is from genome assembly GCA_036025475.1 of Philypnodon macrostomus. Taxonomy (NCBI): domain Eukaryota; kingdom Metazoa; phylum Chordata; class Actinopteri; order Gobiiformes; family Eleotridae; genus Philypnodon; species Philypnodon macrostomus. The sequence goes on from JAVQKC010042451.1 coordinate 10,547, forward strand.
ACATCTGTATCTGAGTATTTCTCTTAGGATTACATTTGTATTCAGAGATGAAAAAATGAATATAACATTTTGTGCCAGCAATCGGCACAAACCTTAAAGTCAGAATTTGTATTTTGTGATTGGGAGATCTCAGGTGCAACGATCACCATGGAATAAAAAATACAATAAAAACAAATGCTGCGCTAAAGGCTGTGGTAAAAGATCACAATCTCAACTCAATCTGTGTTAAAAGCCAATGAATAAAGATAGAATTTTAACTATGTTTTAAAGTGTTCTAAAGACCACTGAGATCTGTCTCCTCTGGTCCCAAGCCTGGACCGAGGGACTTCAAGTAAGAGCCGGTCTGCAGACCTCATAGCTCTAGCTGGAGTATGAGGTCGTAGGAGCTCAGACAGATGAGGAGGAGCTGTACCATTAAGACACTTCATCATTAAAACTTTTAAATGAATATGTCATTAGACAAGGCACACACAAATCCTTCTGGGACTTTTGCTAAAAACATACACCCTGGAAACTTCCACTCCCTTTAACGTGCTTCTCAAGCCTTCTTTACAGTTCATCTTTAGTTGTGCATTTATGCTTTGACATTATTCGAGCCGACGGTTTTGAGCTGTCTTCAATCTGAACGGCTAATGCTTGCTAGAGTATAAAATGTTAATGAGCGAGTGTGATATTATTCTCGGTGACCCTTCCACAGTCCAGCTTTATAATTGCCCACAGTGTCGCCTAAGCCATGTGTATGGACTGTATGTGTGTGTGTGTGTGTGTGTGTGTGTTTACATGATATACACAACAGATTACTCATGTTCATGGATGAGACTCACAGCTTTACATACAGTACAGTATATCTTATATGCACTGTAGGAACTGGTCAGACACTGCCTTTACACAAATTTACTCTATTATGACCAGAGCTGTGTTAAGGATGTTTTACAATGGCTCCAGTTACCCTAAAATGCCCCCCCCCAAAAAAAAAAGTAGATAATGCCATAAACCAGAGCTAAACCAGGACTAAACCAGGACCAAATATGGATGTATAGCAAGGCTAAACTAAGGCAAAACCAAGTCCAAACCAAAACTAAACCAAAACAGGGCTAAACAAGTGCTAAACCTGCTCTAAACCAACCCTAAATCAGCAGTAGTACCAAACTGAGGCTAAACCATTTCTAAATTTGAAACTAAAGTCTAAACCAAGGCTAAAACAGGTGTAAGCAAGTGTAAACCAGGCCTTAACCAGGGGAGGTCTAAATGAAAACTAGTCTAAATCCTAATGACCTCCATATTAATGACTGTAGTGTAGTATTAGTGCCTCAAATGGGACCAGTAGTACTCATGCTGACAGTAATGTGCCCAAACAAGCCTTTAAGCAAGTCCCACTAAGGGCATTTCACCCAACACATGACCTATATTATTTATATGATTTCCCGTCCTCCACACGTCCACAGCTGGTGTTTGGAGTGTTTGGATAATTTAATTTGTCATTTTTAACATTACACAAACACCCAGAGCAATAACACAGTCAAAGTTTAATTGGGAGCCATCGCAGATTTGAGCTCTCACTAACCAACATCAGCCTGACAGTTACCAGTGCTCAACAAAATGGCTGCTAATTGAGAATATATTTCAACTAGAAAATAAAATAAATAGCTGGTGGTGTAATTACTAGTATTATATTTGTGAAATTATACATTTCCATAATAAAATACACCATGTCAAGCATTTTTTTCCACTTCATAATCTCATTCTTATCGCCACAGTTCCATTGTTAAATGGTAAGCTTCATTTCCTGAACCGATTAGTATTATAATATCTTAAGTTGATTTGAAGTGGTCTGTATTATTTATGCAAAGACGGCAACAAAAAATGTCATGGTTATTTTGTGTTAACTGCTTTTCCTGGTTTTGTAAACATTTTTCTTTTTCTACTTCCTGTTGCCTATCCCAGCAACTATGGGCCTTAGGCGGGGTATGCTCTGGACAATGGCGAGTTAGTACCAGAGACATAGATAAACAGACATGCACCATCATGGGAAAACTGGACTGACCAATTTTCCCAACACATGCATGTCATTGGACAGTGTGTAGAAAACCGGAGAACCCATGACAGACCAGGAGGACATGCAGACTCAGGAGTATTAACTACACTTCCACCAAGCCACTCAATATGGGAACCAGCTATCATGAACTAGAGGTATAAACAACATTACATGTATGTTGCCACTTTGAACTGTCCTATAATGTCTTTACCATGTGCATGTTACAAGCTGGATCCAAGTATCTATGTGATTAATTTGCCTTGGGCTCATACGCCCGCAACAAAAGAGAAGGCTTGGACATTATAAGCTCTTGTAAATAATTAGGTTAGGGTTAAATTTCCAATGTCCCCATAGGAAAATTTGTCCTCCGCATTTGACCCATTCCTCAGTGCCACTGGGGTTAATGTGATATGTAAATCAATACCTGGGATGTGTGGGTGTGTGTATGATCAGCAAGACAACTTAGAGGTGCAAGTGTTGAGGTGCAGGTGTTTGTGTGCATGGCGGGCGGTGGCTGGCATGTCGAGGTGGAGCAGAACCAGAGGAGCAGGGTGTGGAGGAAGCAGTCCTTTTATAGATGCGGCAGGAGGCACTGGGCCCTAGTGCAATCCGGGTCACCTCAAAGGGAAACGAGTCAATTAATAGAAAATGATGGCAGGTCCCTAACAGCACAGTTAGGGGACCACCACACTCCCCCAGGGTTATCCTTTCAGGCATTAATCCCCCAGACTGTGGTGCTCTCTCCGTGAGGCAAACAGCGGAGGACATTCTTATTTAATTTGACTTTTTATTAGCCATTCAAACTTATATTATTATATTTGATCTATTTTACATGCACTCAGTTTACTTACCTACTTGCATAGTCCTTATATTACAAGAAATGTTGGCAAATCACAGTTGGGTAATCTGCATTTTCATTATAGCAAAAATTCTATTATGCTGTTTGCATTTTGTCTAGCTTCCCCAACAACTCTTTTAAAAGAAATAATAATTGCCAATAGTGAAAATATTATGCATAAAGCACAACTCATAAAGCCACTCAATGTAAATCCTTGCCATGTGAGCTATAGGCTTATGTGTACAGAGGTGTCACAGACCATCCATTATGTCGAGCCAATACCTCTGCTATTATACAGACAGAAGGAGAACCATGAAGGTCTTCATTTAGCAGAGCGTGAGATTGACATTTCCTCTATATTACTCCACAAACCACCACCTGTGTGCACGCCGCTCACAACAGATTAATTTATAAAGTCCCATATAATCAGCGCTTATAGAAAATTACCCACAATTCATCATCTTACCACACATGCAATCAGCGGCTATGAGGAGCACCGGCAATTTAAAAATACCATGTCCTCAGTGCCTCCTGCTTCTCCTAAATTGGTTTGGGATGAGGCTTTAACTCGATCATACCTTGCCCTCTGTCTCACCCTGTAATTAGAGAGAATAGATGAATAGATGAAGAGCACTTGAGGTCCTTGTTTGTGCTATTGGCTTTAATAGATTTGACAGGGTGGTCTTACAAAATGGGGCTAAAGTCCGACTGACAGGCGTGATCGGAATATCAAATAAACTGTTAACATTGGCGGTTGTTTCGGTACACTGTGTATTAACGCACAGTTTACGTTGAGTCATTTGTTGAGTATTTGACATTTGGTCCTTAGATCAATGTAAGAGCTATAAAATAGACCCTTTATGTGTCATATACTGTATAATGTTGAAAATTCCAGAATGGAGGAGACTGGAGCAAAAGTGAGTTAACTTTACAAAAAAGTAGTGTTTGTGCTGAAGGATAGAATAATTATGAGTATACAATAATAATAATAATGGTCTTCAATATTTCTGTAAAACCTGAAAATCAACAATTTGGCCTGTTACTAACTGTTACTCATGTGTACATTATATAAATATATGTGAGGTACCTTCACTAATGTTTCCTATCCAGGCTCTGACATCACCTACATGTAGCAGAGTGGTTGGACTTTGTCAAAACCATCTTCATGTGTGATATTTTGTGGCTGATGCTCTCCATTGAAAATATTTCACGGTCTTGCCTCCAGTTGACAACATTCCAGAATTTTTTACTTTCTGTTTACAAACTTTGAAAGGCTCTAAAGGGTATGTTTGTGTGTGCAAGATATTAATTCATTTCTTCTCTCTTTTTCCATTAGAAGTCATTGGGGGGTGGATCCTATCCTGCCAACTATGGGCCAGAAGTGGTTGTCAAATGCTGCACATTTATCACCATGGAGGACATGCAGATGTTTGGAGGCCATGGGATTTGAACCCCCAATCTTCTAACCAAGAGGAAGCAGGGCTATCCAATACACCATTATGCACCCCACAGATTGTTTATATTTTGGAATTTGATTATTGCCAATATAACAGAACCAACTACATATATTGGTATAATGGTTTCACATTTCCCCAAATATATTAAATAGAAAGTGTAGTCTATGAGGTAACTTTCTACACTGGGTTAGGATTAGCATTCCCAATTGGGAGAAGCAGACAGGAGAAATGTTATGAGCTTGTGCCATGAGCGCTAACAGGGCCAACTAACAACAACTGGAACAGATTTTGGAAATTTTACACTAACAATATCAACAATCTGAAGTGTATGCTGAACACTACTGAGTTTGGAGTATTGGTTTGTACTGAACTCTTAGCTTTATTCCAATGGGTTTTAGAGATAGACTTTTTCCCATTTTATACAGTATATTCACTTTCACTGGTTTTCTAGACTCTCTCTATAGTGCTTTTATTGCATGGGGGATTCATTTAAGTTTTTTTTAAATGCTAAACCAATATAAAGACATTTTGGAATATGAATCCACAAACCTGGTCATCAAAGAACTCCATCACCAACCATAAAACAACATCCAACTAACATGAGAACATGGCATATCTCCACACGGCCTCTCCCTGTGTACATGAATGATACTGACACTTTTATCCCTTTACTGTTATTGTGTTATCTGCTGTTACCGCATAATGGCCAATCAGCGTGAATAGGATCTTAATGTGAGCCACAGTGTGCATAAAAACTGCATGTGTGGGTGCTGTTTGATAAGGCACTAAATGAGAATGAAGACTCCAAATTGCCTTAGCAGTTCAAGCCCTGCCATTTAGCACGATTATGATTATTGCATTGTATAAAAGGATCTTTATCATAGCATTGTGAATGCGTCGTGTTTGTCTGCGTCGGGAAGATAAACTTGGACTAATTGCGTGCTGAATGTTACTCATGTAATACTGGATTTGTTGGTGTAGTAACCGTCAGCCTGTGATAGCTGTGTTTCTGGTCGTGATACAAGTCATTCTGATTAATCTGTTTGGAAAATGAAGCGTCTAAACTGTGATTTCCTTCAGTAATCACTGTGATGCATAAATCCACTTAAGAAGCCATTAAGTATGTGAATGAGAAGAATGAATTGCAAATATATTTCCAGAGCATTTTCATACTTTGCTGGTTTAGTGTTACGGAAATATTACGTATTACAAAGGAATAATGAGACACTTGTCTGTATCAATAAGTGGGTTGACTTTATTAAGAAACAAGGAGAACACAGGTCAACCACTCAGCGACGTTAAATAGTGTTCTAACTCTTGTCCAAAAACAGGCAGTGTTTAACATAACAGTTTGTCTAACCTGAATTCTCAGACAGAAGAATTCCAAGAGTGTTAGAGAAATGCATAGAGACATCTTCAGAGTCGGAGAGTTGGGCTGGGAGAGACCTTCAGACAGCTCCTCAGACACACAAAAAATGTTCCCTAACATATATGAAGAATACATTTGCCATTACAGTTAGGCGTTGTGCGTTGTGTGTTTATTCAGTCGTGCATAAGATAAAAGCATTCCGTATGACAGATGATCCAACTGGATTTGAAACAATTCATTGTAACCTTCCAGAGTCTCAAGTTAGACAGCTCCATGCAGACCACGACTTGAACCAAACAGCTGGTTATTGGCCTGGCAAAAAGAGGCAGTGAAAGTACATTTGAAGATAATTTGGACTTTTGAAACTACATCTGGGTACTGACAGACAATTAAACAGACAAATAAGTGTAAACACGGGTAGGAAAAGAGCTAAACAGTTGGAGGTGTGGTTTGAATACAGCAGACTCACTACTCATTACTGTGGCTTTATCCTCCACCACAGCAGCAAGCTCCTTTTAAGGAAGACATTCACAGTAAAAAACATCTCCTATTATTGTCTGACAAAAATACATTTAATAGAGATACAAAGACCACTTCGTAAGTACTACTATTGCTAAATAAAAAAACGAATTGTGATATGAAGATATGATGATCTGCTAATGAGGGAAGATCGTTTAATTGTGATCATGTGCATTCATTTATGCTCTGCTCTTCATCATCATTTTTACTGTATGTACTGGATGCACTATTAATTTGGTTTTATGAAGACAATAATTACTGTAGTTTTCTGTATAAGACAAAAAAAATATGTCAGCTAAAATCTTAAATATAAAAGATTATTACAGATAAGATATTAAAGATGAAATCTAAATCGTGATCTTTTAAAAAACGTGATATTATATTTTTCCCCTATCGCCCACCCCTATGCCAATCCCACTTATATGATATTGGACGTTCACAGATTATAGCCTGTGTTCTCTCCACATTGTGATGCTCTATATGATAACAGGGTCAGGGCTGAAGACGGTGAGGACGATGAGATAAACATGAGGAGACGGTATGTTGACTTGCTGCATGACAAACCAGCTTCATGTGTGTGTGCAGCCATGATGACAATGTATGTGCTAGTATGTATATGTATGTATGTATGTATGTATGATGGCACTTGTGCTGTCTGTGTGCATGTGTCGGGCATTGTTTGGTGAATCGCCGTGGTCAGCAGAGTGGAAGGAACAGCGTGCATAGGGGCAGGAGGAGGATGTCTGTTTGTTTATATTTGCATCGGGGGTGTGCATGTGCGCCACTGTACATGGTGGATGGAGGTTATTTTTAATGCATCTTGAGCTGGAGTTTCCAAGTAGGTCACAAAGACACACAACAATTAGAGGTGAATTTAGACACTAGGTGCACAAATGGAAATATAATGTGTGATATTGTAATGTTCGGTCAATGGCCCATCTGATGTGTTGGCTCATTATAGAATCTTATAGTCATACCATCCTTACTTGGTTGGTAGGAATGGTATTATGGTGATGACTGAACTGCTTTCTTCACATTTGAAGTTTTTTGACATTGGTAGATTTGTTGGTCTGTTACCAAAGTGTTCATCCTGGCTCAACATCGGTATCGGCCGATACTTACATGTTTACTATGTGGATGATGTTAATCTGTTGTTCTTAAAGGATAACTTCTAATATTTAGGTTTAAAAATAGCCAGAAAAATAAAAGACAATTGGAAATGTCTAACTATAGAGTGATATAGTATAAGAAAAATAATCTTTATGGATTAATAAATACATTTAAAGCAGTTATTTATATGTAAATTTGAGAAAGAGCCACGACTTAAACATGTTTGCAAAATGTCGGAATCGGTATCATATTGGTAATTGAAATATCGGCAATCGTGTCAGCCAAGAAATTTCCTATCGGTGCATCTCTATTTAAAATGGACTTAGTGATGGTCAATGGTAATGGTCAATTTTTTTCTAGAAAAGACACAAATCCCTCCCACTCTTCCAGGAAGTGTGAAAAAGCAGTGCCAGTTGGCCGTTACTAAAATATAGAAATAGCTGTCAATTAGGTATTCAAATGTTATATTCTGAAATTCTGACTATTTTTGGACTCATAATGACTTTGACAGCTAACAACTATGAAAGCTAATGTATTAACAATGCCAATTAAGATGAATGAATCACTGTCATTAAGTCTCCTTTTTGAACCTTTTATAGATGTGGATGCAGACATGGCCTTAGATGCACTGTTCAATCATGACAATATATGTACAGACTTACCTGCCCCTTACCAGATATCTGTAAAGATGGCACCAACAACTATCTTTATTAGAATATAAAAAAATGTAAAACCAGTCAAAAAAGGCAAAGGGCTAAAATGGGTCTAAAGTGGCTTTGTGTGTATACAAAGTGACTTGGTGGCTCTAATTTGGGAGAGTTAAAGTGCAATTGTTCAGGTTGTAACTTTTGGGTCAGGGGTCCAGGCTTGAGGTTGGCTTGGCTTCACACACTCGGGTCAGTACATCTGGTTGGTGCCAAGTCCCCAGCGTACCCCAGCTTTGCCTGCAGTATTGCCGACCGGCCTTAAAGCTGCCACACATATGGACCCCAGCTGTGCACAGAAGAGACAGGAACAATGAGAGGGTATCAAAAGCAGATTAACATAAAGTCCTAATTCTTTGTACTTTATATGTGCTGCTGGTAAAGATCCTTTATGTTATCAAATAATTGTTCATATGTGCTGCTTGCAAATAGGAATGTATCAATGATTGACACTGACTGGCCACAGAAGAGACAGGAACAATGAGCGGGGGAGTGAAGGTTTGAAGGTGCTTTGAAATGAGAGGCCACTCCTCTACACACCTGCCAGCTATTCTACTTAATACACAGCACTCAAGAACACACAGAGGAACACCACACCCAGTCTGAAAGTGTCGAAGGGCTTGGAAAGATACAGTTTTACACTATAATATCTGAAGCCTTTGATACTCATTTCTGTTAGATATTCATTGACGAATAGCTGTCTGGAGATGCAGCCTTCACGGTTTATCAGACAAAGCAGCAGGTGCCAGTCTCAAACAAAAACACCACATTAGCTGTACTCAATATTTCAGTGAGAAAGCAGGCTCTTTCATAACTTTCTTGACTGTAGTGTTATTTGTTGAGTTAAGATCAAATTGTTTTTCGAGTCAGGATGGGTAACCAGAAACGAAGTGTTGGGCGGGGCAAGTGTGTTTCAATGGGACAAGGTGGGACATGTAACAGGAATAGTTCTCATTTCATCAAATCAAATGAATGAAATCATGAATGAAATAAAACCATTCAGCTAAGTCTAATTTGCCGTCAACATACAGTATTGTCAGCTTCAGAAGCAGCTTGTTGCCTGCTCAGTCTTTTACTAACTATACAGATTCATAAATAGAAAGTAAATGAATAAAAATTATTAAATAATAAAGAAAAAATTAAATTAAATTAAATTAAATTA
>JAVQKC010042464.1:0-42726 GCA_036025475.1 Philypnodon macrostomus
GAGGTCAGTAAGCAAAACCAGAATGAATCCATATATAAGGCGCTCCGGATTATAAGGCGCACTGTTGGTTTTTGAGAAAATTAAAGGCTTTTAAGTGCGCCTTATAGTGCGGAAAATACGGTAATATACAGCCATCAATGTATACTTTTATCATTTTGCATCTAAGGGACTTTTCCATATAAGTAGGCCACAGGGGTAACATTTAAATTAATTCAGTGATGTCTCACCTCTATTGTTGAAAAACATGTCACGTTATTCCCTCTTTGGAGGCGCTGTTGTTGTGATATAAATAGGCCTTACATGGCACCTAATTATTTCTGTATCTCACCTGCTATGATTAAGATGATGAAGACGGAAGCAATGGTAAGTAAAGACATCTACAGCAGGTTGTGAGTTGATTAAGTAAGGAAAATAAATTAAAATTAACTCATTGCATAACAATCATATCACAGAAAACTAAACGTTTTATATATTGTTTTTACGACAGATGCCAATACTAAACTAGATGAGCACTTTAAGGAGGGCAGGATGTCGCAAAAGAATTGCCCCTATTCTGCAATGGTAAAGATCAAGTGAGAACAAAACATCTGAACTGGAGATATTCTAGTTCAGGGGTAAATTCTCTAACCATAAAATCTGGCTGTGTGCCTTTGCCTCATAGAATGAATTGGTTTAATTGATAAATTTCTCTTATTTCTTTCTTCTTATCCCTACAGCAGGTGGCTGGAGTTAGTACCTAAAGCCCCATCTTGAAACAATACCTTGTATATTACTGACCATTAATGGAAATGCCACCAAATCCAACCACTGCTTTTTGAGTTGTCTTGCTAACAAACCAATGCTGGTCAAACCATAACCTAAACAGTGTTGTTAATGACCTTTACAATGTTGTTTTTTCTGAAATTATTGAAAAACTGAAACAAATAAATAGAAAATACTGATATCATTCAATCTAAATATCACAATCTAAATCACTGTAATTTGCAGAGGAACAGAGCGCTCAATTGAATTTGATGCCCATGTGTGGCACTGATCAAAACGACTAACTGTCACCATGTTTGTGCATGCTTCAAAAAAGAAAAATAATTTCAATTGCTCTGCCAAACTTCTGAATATCATCTGGGCACAATGTCTGCAAAGAATTTGGCTTTTGAACAACAGCGAGGGCCGCCTCATCAAATCTGCCTTGATTATGCTTGATCAAATTTGAGATATTTTTTTGTGGGTGGAAAGCAGATGCAAGAGGTCAGCACGGATGAACCAATGAGTTGGTCTGGTCAACGGAGCATCTGCCAGTCATTTAGCCCGGCTGTAAGTGTTTGGAGAGGGAGACAACCGGAGCATATTGTAACCACAAACTGTTGCACCAAAGGAAGGGCTAGGGTTCACAGACAACAGGAAATAAGACTTACATCTCAGGCAGATTAAGTGGCCAGTGGTCCATTGTGGTCCTATTTTGCAACTCATTTTCAAGATTTTAAAAAAGTGACAAATATAGCTTAATATTAACATTTTGATTACAATCTCCTACAATTATTTAAATTCTTTAAGAAAAAATAAATATTTTTTTTTTAATTCCAGAAAAAAATTCAAAATTTGGCTGCTTAACAGAATTTGGAGCCCCCCATGTACTGCTGGATATATAACCATTAGTGAATCTTTCACAGTGTGTTCTGAAAAAGTCTAAGTTTTCAATTCTTTTTATAATTGAAATTTAGCTGGTGTCAATTTGAAATTGATTTCCAGGGGCCAGAACAAAAGTATGCAGATGAAATGCAAATGGGTGGACAATTACCAATCACGAAACAGATGAGATTAACAAGAGAAAATACAGTGGGAAGACAATGTGATTAATTAAAGAATGAGCACAAAAAAGCACATCATATTTTACATTTACTATGATTGTTTGGTAGAAATGACGAGGATGTTCATGTTCATTAAGAAGAATCAACACTTCTTGTTTTTTTGTATGTCTCAAAAATGTTCATATTTGATGTGTGGGTGTTAAATTATGTAAACTACAACTCAAAGTGGGCACTAATGCAAACTCCAAGAACAAGACAAAAAAAAAAAAAAAACAACGCTCAGTGCGTTCCACTATATCGTCTAAAACAGCAACTAAATGAAGATATTGCATCGCTAACTTCTAACACATCATTATAGTATATGTGATAGGTGGTTATTATATATTACTGTATGTGTTTATTATGTGGTATGAGAACCCTCCTAAGGGAGACAATAAAGGCTTATGTTATCTTCATTTCTCTCCATACCACGCTTGCAGACACACTAAATAAATGTCATCAGTGTGCACAACAAACACAACCACAACGTGTCCACAACATGTTACTGGGCAGACATGTTTTTGACCCTGTTCCGGAGGTTGAACCACAGAGCCATGAGGTGGTCATCCGGGTGAAAGAATTATGTTCATACATGCAGCTGCTTCAGATAAAGTTAGCACTGAGTCCATGGGGTAACGTGCATTAGCCAAATATGTCAAATTAATTCAAGCCACAGCATAGCGAAAGGATATGGTGCAATCTGCTGGGCCAGAGGTCTTTCCAATTTAAAAACCAGGTCCCTGAACGTACCATCTGCTGAACCAAGTGTGGGTCTGGTATTGCAGCTGTTGAGTTTCATCCTCAGCTATGAAGATATAAAGGTAATCGCATTGAGATGTAGGACAGTACTAACAATTCCCCTTTGCCTCAATAATGTAAAGTGCGTGATTCTAAAATAAACAGTCTGTATTGCCGTATCTCACAATATTCAGAGGGTATAGACCTGAAGACCAATGCTGGCACATCTGACTGTAACAAAGAACGTTCAAATTTTCAGATCAGATAACAGACAATTTTGTAGAGTTTAGTCTGCATGTCCTCCCCATGTTACTGTAGGTTCCCTTGGTTCTACCGCTTTTTCCCACCACCCAAAGACATAATAACTTCTATTTAAATAGCGCTATTCAAGACACCAAAGCGCTTTACATATTTTTGTATTATTCATTCACTCCACAGTCATACCTGATGATGGTAAGCTACTTATGTAGCCACAGCTGCCCTGGGGCACACTGACCACCACCAAACACCAATCACACAACCACATTCATTCAACCCAGACTTGCATCTCTGAGACCAACTTGTCATACCATAAAGAATATGTGGGATTAATAGTGCATTTAGATACATACTAGAAGCCTCAATGGTCAGTGAATTTTTTATGTATCTCAAATTAGCAAAATGTACAACTTTTTAATGTGTTTTTAAAAGTTTAAATTTGGGTCTATCGTAACACCTAAATATGTAAATTCACTGATATTCTTTATTTGATGACCTTCTATAAAGAGATCAGGACAATTTAGAAGTCTGTGCTATTTGTGAAAAACATTCAGTCTTATCAATATTTAAAAGGTTAGACAGGAGATCTTCAGCATTACACAAAGATGGGAGGTCATTGATGTAAAGAGAAAAATAGCAATGGCTCTAGAATTGAGCCCTGTGGCACGCCCATAGTACATGCTTTTAAAGGAGATGTTACATTGTTCACCATTACACACTGCTGCTTGTCACTGAGGTAAGATTTTTTCCAATTTTGTGTGTTTATATTGAAAATTAGTAACTCATGAACTTTGACACTCGAGTGTCAAAGGCATTGCGCAAAGATCGCCCCCACCACCTCTCCACCATCTAGACTGGATTTAATCTCTTCTATAAAAAGGTAGCAGCAAGCAGTTTCTTTTCCTGAACCCAATTTTAAAAAAGGATTTAGGAATGCTATGGAATCAAGATGTGCCACAAGCTGTTCTGCTGCAACTTTTTTGAAGACTTGAACAACTTTTACCCGACAACTGCTATGGCACCAACGGGCACTTATTGAGTGATTTCCACGAGTTTTTATATTGTTAACGCGCAACACATTTTCTGAATATCCCTAAAACTACATTCCTCTTTCAGTCTATAGGGGGCAATATAGAGGTAACTGGCATCATATTGGTCAGATGTGCTCAGGGCTGGGGACATGACCATAGTGTTTGAAAAGTGACTGAAAGATAGTGACTGAATAGCGACCCCATGTTTTTGACCCCTATGGGACCCTGGGCACACGTGTTTTGAGGATTGCGGCAGGTTCGAAAAGAAGCGCGCTCCTAAACTATGTGTGGACTGAGCCCAGTCTCCATGGACAGAGATGGAGAGAGGCGTGCTCTTTGCCATGCGGGAAGCGTGGATCAGTGGTTCCCGTGTACCAGAAATGAGGAAACAGAGTGGTCCCGTGTCAAACAAGAAGTGGGATTAAATGTATTTTTTTTTTTTTACGCATTAATTGGTCTGTAATTAATTAGTCTAGATTAACACGCTTCTTTATTTTTATTTTTATATATGTATGTGTTTATATTAGATTGCGTATAAAATTTTAAACTGATCCAGCAATTTGTTTTGGAGTTATCATGTTCACACGTAGGATCTGCGGACGCGGACACGGACACGGAAGGACGTGATTACATTATATCACCGAAACTCTTGTGTCACCTATAAAAATAGTCCTAGTCCTATGACTTTATAATTAAATTAGTTACATTCAAAATACTCACCATCGGTCTGAATATGGCAGCTCCAGTTGTGGCTTAAAGAGCTTGACTTGTTGTTCCTTGATCACATGATTGAGAACCTCACGGTCAGACAGATGTGGATAGGGCTGGTTTGCATTCTCAAAGAGTTCCCACAAAGTCACCCCCAGAGACCTGCACAAATATCACAATAGATATCTCAATAAGTGCATGACTTTATGTGCTATGTTTTAAACATTAACTACTCTACAACTCCATTTGTTTATTTAGATTATCTTTGAAGATTTTTGATCAGGCACATAACTCACTAAAGAAGCATATGTTATGCTTCTTTAGTGAGATGTGTCACTCTTGAAACTAGACCTCTCTTACATAACCATGCAATTTATGACCAGCAAGCATTTGGGCAATGAGTCGTGAAGCCAGAGGGAGCTGAAAAGGCTTCAGTGTGGAGAGATGCTTGAGAGTGTCTTTTTTTTTTATACAAAAACAAAAAACATTGTTTGAATTAATAAATGTGTATTTATTCTTCACTGTGTAACACTCAAACTCAAACCAACTGTGTACTGCATGTATCTAGGACCTACCACACATTGCTGGCCTTGGTTTGATCTAATGCGATCACACCTCCATGTCGCTCACACACAAGCTCCGGAGCCAACCAGCGCAGAGAGGCAAAGACATTATCCTCTGTGATGATGTAATCCTCCTGCAAAAAAAGATAGAAAAAAAAATGGCTTCTTTGCAGTATACTTCCTATTAGTACTCAAATTAATTTATACCTACCTTATATCTGTAGGGTCCAATGCCATAGTCTCCCACTTTAACTGTAAGATCTGCAGTCAAGTAGCAGTTCCTCAGGGCCAGATCACTGTAAAGTCACACATAAAAAGGAGGTTTAAAAGTAATAATTACAGTCACACTGCCAAGGGATGATGTAGGATAAGATTTTTTGAATCTATTATCAATTTTGTTTGCGTTGGCTGATTATTTTGTAAAACAGAAATGAGCTTAGTAATCATTATTTGTTTATGCCACAAGGTGGCACATTGACCAGACATATGAGTCAGTCAGGAATAAATGTAAGAGGCTTTGATTCTCTTCAGCCCAGAGGCATTCCCATCACACAAGTTCTTAGTTGCTGTTACCAGTTGCCGAGAAGCAATGCTGATACAAACACTCAAACACAAGTCACTGTCAAGCCCCTGAACTTATTTTAAACTCTCTTATATCTCTAACTTTTGCTGATCACTGTAGGTCAAACAGTATTTAATATTTTAACCAACAGTGAAAACAAAGTTTCACCAACAACATTCAAAATGTAATTAAATGATTCTGTTTACCTTTATTTACCCAGAAAAATCCCACTGAGATTCAGAATCTCTTTCAGGAGTGCTGGCCCCAATGGGGAACCTATTTAAATCTATTTCTGAATTCAAACGGTCTATGAAGTCTAGTAACTACTTGTCTGTAATTAAAACAGTTGGTTGTTTTACTCTTTAGCAGAACTATCCTAATCCCTGCATTACAAAGCTGAGATATTTGCACATGAGCCCCCTCCATACCCGCTGTGTGGTTTGTGCATGTGGTCTTGCACCATCAACAGCATCTGCTGAAAAACTTCCTGCATGTGTCCTTACTCTCACTTCATCAGCTGTGTCCATGAGATTTTAAATACTATGGCTGTATTTATTAAATAAAACTGTTGGAGATGAAGCCTGTTGATTTGTAACACAGTCTAAAACAACTCTAAATATGAGGCTATCCTTTTACACATAAAGAGCAGAATCATCATATCCCTCTGGCAGCGGACAGCTGACACTGTGGCAATGCATGGGAGCCGTGTAACTGGAGCCCTCAGAGCTTATTCTGAGCATGCAAAATAGAGCTGATGAGTTGAGCATCGTATGTTACCCTCAATCCACGCACTCCCAACACCCCCTGTAGCTGCAGGCTACTGGAGTAATGCAAGGGTAAAAATGAAAATGAAATGCAGCCTCTCTGCTGCACACACCTTTTTTGGAGAACACTAGTACTAGGACAGGAGCATAGTGTTGACTAACCTAGTGCTATGAATGTGTTATACTGGATTTCTGTGGCCTTTTCCTTTTAATGTTAAAATGAGCTTAATCATTGTCATTTTGCAATGCTGTTGCATTTTTGAAAAGCTACCTGTGCAGAAAGTTGTGCTTGTGGAGGTGAGTGACACCAGCAGCTATTTCACAGGCCATCCTCTGCAGCTGCAGCACCTCAGCATTTCTGAAGATCCAATCCTGCTGAGACAGGTAGCCCCTCAAGTCACCCTGAAAAGAACACATACTTACATTAACTTATAGTCAAAACACAAACATATATGTATATAACCTAAATAAAATAGTAAGTGGACTTAAATAAAAGTCTTGTAAAATGCATTGTGAAAAGCTGCCACACAGGGGCAGTAGCCTCTCCCATTCAATTCTTGGCACTTCCTGTGCTGATGGAGAGCACCAAATAAGGATAGCACTGTTTAGTGCAGCCTAACGCAGTGTCACAGAGATTTATAAATAAAAGGGTCCAGCTGTAGTCAGTGAAATCTACAGTCTATGTCCAGTCTTTGTCCAGCCAAGTTTTAGAATACACAAGAAAAGGAGCCAAAGGGTCCTTTACAGAAGGTAGAGAAGTCTCTAAGCATTCATTTAAAGCTGATGGTCAGTGCATGTAGACAGAAGACCACAGAAGCATTATTCTTAATGTGAATAGCACCAAGGCTCTGAGCTGCTCAGGAATCTCAGCTCACACCTGTGCTTTTCATTCATGTTACTGTAAAATACACTATCAGCTACTGTCACACAGCCTCAATGAGGTTACAAACGACAAAGCACACTGTATAAAAATACAATTCGATCAATAATCATTGATCTAACATTTCTGCTCTAGAAGGTGCTAAAAGGGAGATTGTTTAGTTGTCTCTATTTCTATGACATCATGTCATGCCAAATCAATGCAACAGGTGACCTATAATCCGCCTGCATAGTGGAGATATGCAATTGAATATATCAGGGGGCCACTGTCTGAATGTGTTTACAAATGCTGTTCATTTCCAACAGTTCTCCACTACAAGCAGATTATTAGAAGTTGACTTGAGTTTGGCTTGACCCCTGCATTATGCACATACAAAACACAACACAAACAATCTTGGCAAAAACAGATGTCTCAGAAGAGGTCTTCATAGAAGAGCTATATTAAATGTATGGTAACTGATACACAGACACTCTCTGCAGTTGTGAAGGCTCGGAAGCAGGTGATTAGATCTGGGTCCAAATGGAGGCTCAGATGTTGTTATTGAAACAATATAAGCTGAAAGGCCAAAAGTATTAATAAGAGAACAAGGACCATTAATAAAACAAAAGTGGCAGATCAGCAGAGTCTGGTTCAAAATACCACGTGACCGTGTTACATAAAAAGCTGATTTATTTTAAGGTTGTTTTTTTTCATGCCAGTCCACACTGTAAAAATCTACTACAGTGTTACACAACAACACACATACTAACAGTCAGATGAACTCGACTGATAAACCCTTCATTTGGACAAAGAAAAACATTACCATGTAGCTACACAAACCACAATAACTGAAGAAGTCTGAGATATTTCCTGGCACTGGTTCAAGACCCTGAACCAGAGAAGGGTCTGACTAATGTCTTGGCCCAGGACCAGACAAGAGACCCACGCATTAGATCCTGTCACTCACAAAATAGGTATGTGACATTCTGTGGCCCCTGCAACAGTTGCATGATGTATTTTGATGTCTAAAATGCTTTGAGTCAGGGTTACCTGGCACGGGTGATATGGGACAGAAAAAACACCATCAATCAGCAGCCTGTCAGGGGGAACGTCACAGTATATTAGCTTTTTGGGATTCACCTAGTCCACTACGCAGCTGCGGTGTCTCGTTTCATGTTTCGACATCGAGGGCGTGAATGACATGGCCCCAAGTAGTATTAAATGGACAAATGGACTTTTGCATTAAATGAGAAAGCAGCTTCAAAATGAACAAAGACAGTGTTTTCTTGTGTCCATACATCATTGATATAATAAAAATGTGTAGTTTGAAAGACCCCCGTTTTGAATAAGGCCACAAAGGTCCTTACCTCATCCTGGATGGCAAGCATCAACATCACTCAGTTGTGTTTTCCCTCACACATTATCACCTTCAACATACAGGACTGATTCCTCATCACACCATCTTTTCTAATGGCTCTCAGACACTTGTGATAAGTCATTCACCTTGACTCACTTCCATGTGCTGTCAGTACGAAAGGCACAAGCGGAGCTGGCCGGGGAAGACCACAATACCAGGAGAGCAGCCAGCCTTGGGCAGCTGACAATAACCCAGAGTATACCCAACAACTTACTGCAATGACAAGCTCAACAAAACAGGACGGACGTGTTACTATGTTAGACAATTGGAGAGACGAGGTGGAATAGTGGCTAGGGGTTGAAATAGGGCCAATTTTCTAAAGTCGACTAGTAGGTGGTACCAGTCGAGTGACTAGTCGATGATGTCACTCAGTGTTAAAGAGTGCTGACAGTAAACCATATTTGAATATATAAAATATATTTTATTTATATCTAATCTGTCACTTGATCATGTAGCCACATGTTAATATGTTGTATGCACATGAATAAAGCTATTCTTCCCCCAGAATCATTTCAGAACAGAGAGCAAATTAAGCTTGCTCAGACCAGCACAGAGCCCCACTGAGGCTTTGAGGCTTACACCTGTGCACACAGGAGCAGTTTGCAGAGAAAACTTTTTAACAAGTGGATTAACACAAAGCAACCAGCCCGTGCTCCGCGCACAGTACCAGTCTCCCATCTTCGGGCCCTAGTAGAGACAGCACCTTTTACCCCGTCTCCAACGCATGTATTCCAGCTACAGCAGCACACAGACACTGCGTGTAGTGACTAATTCTAACTTTATAAATGAACAGCATAACAAAGCATACCGTCGCACAAAGCAAGTAAATGTAGGTAAATCAGACGGTAGGACTGAGTGCCGATCAGCGCGCAGTCGGCTCCCACAGAGGAGCGTGGAGAGACTCGAGACCTGGGCACCACAGGTGAGACAGGTGCACAGTGAGACACGGAGAAATGTGAAGAATAAGGCAAAGTGTCTGTGTTTATTTGTATGTGTTGAGCTCGCGTTAGATGCTGCCGAGTGGTGATTAAAGCACACTTACTCATCGTAACTGTGCACTCTGATTGAGGAAGGCTTCAGTTTCACAGACCTCATCTTCACGCAGTCGACACAGACCTTAAAAGTCGACTAGTCGACTCGTCTGTTCAACCCTTATTAGTGGCCATATAATACTGCAAATTATTATTTGATTAACAACCAAATAAGTACACAAACAGGGTAATAAAGTCAGAGTCAGAGGAGTTATTGTTTTCAATCATGCAGTTATTTTTTACGATGCATCCAACTCTTTTCAAACATGTTTTGGACATATTAGAATATAAATTAGAGTTTGTGGAAACTGAAAAAACACTGCACAGCTCTGAACAGATATACCTAGTCTAAATTTGCTTTGTGCAAAGCCAGTCTTGTGTAAAAGTAATTTGGCAGTGCTGGATTTCGTAGCAAAAATGTTATATCGAGTGTCCCGCATAGACAAGGTGCTACCTAAAAAAATGTCCAAAGACAGCAGCTGCTGGAGCTGACACCAGAGGAGTGTAAATGAAGCCTGTTACTTTACTGGGCGAGGTGGGAATGTGAGAAGTCCTAGGCTTAGACTAGCACTGGACGTTTAGAAGGACTAGAGCGGACCTGAGCAGATAAGAAGGAGCTCCCTCCTGTCACAGACACGAGCTCTGAGAATAGAAAAACAGGAAGAGTGAATAAATCAAATCACCATAGCGGAGTCTAAACCTTATGTTGCGTTACTGAAAAGTCAAAATACAAGAAGCTAATTCTGGGTCAAGAAAGAAAGCTCAAGAAAGTTAAGACGCTCAAGTGGCTGGGTCAACCATGGCCATGGCCTCTGAATCTGTAGGCTTAACACAATGACTTGGGCTAATTGTCAAATATTGCGACTAATGGACTCCACAGAAAGAGCAGCTGAAATAACCAACTGTAAATAAGATCTCTTTACTCCTCATTCACAAGTCACATAAAAGAATACAGGCTAACTAAGTAAAACTGTTACATTAAACCAATGGAGAGGCTTAGAACTGGCACATGCAGTACACTCGCTTGGGGCCACTTATGGCTGCATTATATGCTTTTCAATATAAAAAGTATAAATAAACTGTGTCATGGAGGCACTTACCATTTCACAGTACTCAAAAACAAGCAGGAAAGGAATAGCTTCAACACACTGGCCAAGGCACTGCAGGATGTTCGGGTGCTGCAGTACTCTGCAAGAGAGATTCACTAGTTCAATCTCCACTTTATATTACTATACTGAAAGTACCTTAGTTCAAATATGAACAAATAATGGATTGAATAATTGTTGAAATGCATTCACCTGTATGGGTCTCCCTGCTGCAGAAACTCATTCTGTTCCTTGGAACCAGCATTTGCTTTTAACTCTTTCACCACCACTCTGGTCCCACCTGGATCCGTGTAGATTTCACTCAGAAGAACCTTGTGGTTGAAACAGATTTAAAAAAGGTTATGTTTTGTGTTGGTAATCCAGACACTGGCAGAGTTAATGCAGACATCATGAGACGACACTAACCTGTCCAAACCAGCCATTGCCGATCTCCTGGATGTAACTCAGACTGTGTCGTGCAATTTGAGGTCCACTGGGCCCTTCTGAAAAATAATAGTCAAAGACAATGCAACAATGTTAACACTGTACTGGGACTGAATTCAGAGGAATAAGTAAATATTTGCCATTATCCAATTGACCTTAAATGTTTGTGTGTTGCTCTAACCTGTTATGTGAGAAGGAGGCTGCAGATGTGGGGGTCCTGGCAGGGCAACGGGAGATACTGCTAGTGTGTACACCTCAGCAGGAGATTGTATAGAAGGGGTATCCTCTGCCGGTGGGGTGAAGTCAATTTCATCATCAAAATGGTCCTCAAACTCCTGACAACACAAATGTAGGATAATCATGTGTAAGAAATATGTAACATTACTGAGGTCTGAAATAAACTGCTCAGGCTACAGCAACATCAAAAACATGTGACAAAAAGAAAAGATGTCTACATTTTGCCAAAAAATTTATAAATACCTGAAGTCTCCCAAAGGAATGAAACATATTATGGTCTGCTGAGTTTTTGTTATTGTCATTAGTATTATCACTTTAAAAGTATTTTCTTACTGTATTATTTACATAAAAAAAACAAAGATTGAAGACAATGATCTTACCCTGTCTCTCTTCTTTTTTTTAACACAGGGGTGTCTAGACTTTCTAAATCAGCCACCAGGGGTCTCACCTTGAAGTTGATCTCTCTTTCTTTGCAGCATGTGGCACAGTTCACCAACAACACTACCAAGGCGACCAGCACCGTCACCGACACCACCAGAGACAGGCAAAGGGACACTGGCAGAGAGTCCACTGAGGTCCCACCTGAAAAGACAAACAATACATATCATCATGAGTGGTGTTCACAGCAGATAAAAGATAGAAGAAAGCATGCCTTAGGTTAGAGTCAATGGGAGTGTGTGTGAAAGCAGCACAGCACACACTGTTATGGGGCAGTTCATCAAAAGCCACCCACTAAACCATGAATTAATGTAATTCCAGTCAAGATAACATGTAGAACATTATACAAAAAGAGGTTTGTGCATTTAGATTTACTAATGTAGTAATGACAAAACAATATACACATTTCACTTTATATCAAGCAGTTTTTAGTTATTTTCTGGATTGAAACCTCTCAGATTTTAGGTCAGTCCAGTGTCTGAGTGGCAGTGGTGACAGTAGTGACAGTAGTGACATGAGGTACAGTGGTGCCCTGCAGTAGATGCTGTTGGCCTGGCAGTTTGAGTGTCAGAACTGACAGCAGCCTTAAAAATCTCCCACCATTATCCACAGTTGTTACCGCCAAAGAATGTGTTAAACTCAGAGTCAAACTGTTGTCGACAGATTACCAACAGCAACATATGAGCAGCTTGCTTCACTGTGTAACTTGTTTGTTTTTTTTTCTTTTCATGAAAGCCTGTGTTGACTTGTACGCTCATACCTCTTGCACTGAATGTTGCTGTTATTTACAGTGCACCTGTTTATTCTCTCAGTAGATTAAAAGAAGTATCAAACACTGTCTGTGGGGCATGTGATTTATTTTAAAAAAGCAATAATATGTAATAATAATAATAGGTCAAATGTAATATTATTAAAAGCATTCCCTCAGCGGAAATGTAAAAATGACATGAAGTGAACTTAGAACTCCGAGCTGCTGGCTGGTTACCCTCCTGTGTTCTGTCTGTCTCCCACTGTTTGCAGCATGTCAGGTACATCTTATCTGCTCTGGGGATCTGCTAATACCTGCTGAGCCACATAATGCTTAAATACTAACTCCTAACACATACAATACAACACTCATCTTTAATGCATGATACAACAGCAGCAATGTAGATATTTTAGAGACAGTGATGGTGAGAAAAAGACTAGCATTCTGTCCTGGTGGCCTGACATTAAACTTTTTTCACATTTCATGCAGTGCCTTGGGCACACCACGTCTGGTCAGACGAAATAATTGTCCAGGATATGAGCAGCACATCAGTGCTGAGGGAAGGCATAAATTAGGCCATTGAATATGATGCAAAGTGTCAGCAGTGTTCCAGGTTTATTTCCTGCTAGTATCGTACACAAAGCTATTACACAAATTCAGGGAGCTGCTTTATTTAGCTTCAAAGTCTGACCAAAATAAACAACAGCTTGTGGATTTTACCTAAATCTATGTGAATGGACAGAAACGTCTATGAATAAGGTTATACTACTATTCACAAGTGACAGCTAAAGTTTGCAGTTTCAGTTCAGTGCAACTTGGTTTAAGACCTGCAACACATCCAGTACCTGTGGTGAAATATTGATGAGAAGAGAAATTCAAGATTAAATGGGTCCCTCCCTGCTTGGTTTAGGACTTGCTGTATGTATCATTACATAGAGGTTAATACAGGTGTATTTGAACTTGTTGTGCATCTAAGCTCTCAGTAGACAGAGGTTCAGTCTCTTCCGAAATGCTGTGAAACAGACAGTTGGAAGTCGGGAGAATATGCTCTCAAACAGTATGAGTGAAGATCGCTGACTCTTTATCTGTCAGGGGTTGCCACAATCAAATGTGGATTGACAGGATACCTGTATTTTCTAGAGACCAATGTCATTGAAGACGGTGAAGTCATTAGTGTTTCAAGCCGGTCACTGCTGGTTTTTCTTGAGATCAGCTCTCCTCCCTTGGTTTTATCTGAGTCATGTCACATTACAAATCACATATTATGACTTGGCACACCCCACTGAATGACTCGACTAATTTTAGAACTAAAACAGCGAGAAACTGCCAGGTCCTATTTTGGATCCTCTGCACATTTCAGCAACAATTCACACAGAAGAAGAGATGACCCACTTTTACAGAATTTAAAAAAGTGGAGGTCTATAGTTATTGGACTCAAGAACAGGGAGACATTTTTAACTAAAGAAAGAGTGTCAAAGCTCTGTGCAACAATTACTGAATGACAGAATGGCACAACATATGTGCTGCCAGAATCAGTGACTGGTAACAGGCCACACTGTAAATGCACCTTGCCCCAGTAAAGGTAGGGCTGCAGGTCAATGTCCACTCACCTAAAGAAGCCACCAACACTTGGCTGTTAAACTGTGATTAAATCATTGTCAATTTCTAAACTCTTAGCCTTTCATAGGTATAGGTAAAATGCTTTTATATTTGATTTATTAAAACTCATGATTATACTGGTTTGAGAAGGTGGTGAAAGTTATACAAAAAAGAGGTTGCCATGTAATAAAAACACATTGCCAAATTACTGTCTTGTAAAATGTTATGATTAAGCAAACAACACCCTGCTAATCATTGACTGGTGTTGATAAGGTTGGTATGTTAAACAGTTACACATTACTGACTTGCAAAACACATCTAATTTACTTTATCTGTTCATTAATCACTAACATAAAAGCCTTTCTTCTTAAAATAAAAGCCACAATAATTATGTTAGTATTCGTATAGAATAATTGTATTTCAGATAATGCTAATTAATATACGTTGCGTGTATTAAATAAAAAGGCGCTAGGGTTTGTTAAATATTTTGGGAAAGATAATCAATAAATTACACATACATACTAAACTGGACAGGAATGTGACAGGTAAGTCGACTACGTTCAGAGGACGCTGTTTCCATGCGGGAAGGACAACTCTCTGTTGCATAAACTCGACATGTTTCACAAATGTCTGGAACACAAGCCTGCCTTATTTGCAAACTCATTCTCTACATATTTACTGTGAAACGATGGCTGTACAAAAGTCGGTAAAATACAGTACACAGGGCTCAAGCTCACAGGGAAAGAAATCATGTGTTGTTGTATTTAGCTCATTAGCAACAGCGCGTCAAATCACTGAGCAGACAGCTCCACAATCTGTACTTATGTAAGTAATGTATATAACACAGACCTATGTATGAATAAGGATTGTGTGTGGCCATCCAGCATACCTGATTTGAGGTGATAATGAAGTGGTGCACCGTCGGACAATGTCAGGAAAATCCCAAAGACCAGCACCAGAACATATCCATGACGGATCCCCATCCTCATAGCCTAGCTAACAAGATGTTAGCTAAAGAATAAAAACGTCCGAAATAAGAAGCGACAGGTTGAAGTCTAAGTGGTGTGTTTTGTTCATTGAGAGTCTGTTTTATGCCCGTGTATAACATAAAAATACATATTTTCTGTGCGTTTAGCTTATAGCTACGAACCAGCTAGCTAGCTCCCTATTAGCATGCCAATGCTAATAGTTTTAGCTGACGACAGCAAACACCGATATCAGATGATGTGGTATGTTGTCCACATAGGTCGAACGTGAATCTCCATTTCTCCATCTATCCTCACAATGGTCTGAATGTATGTTTTATTAAAAAAAAAAACAATATCCCAGACTTTCATGAAACGCCTCTCATCCTCAGCGCCATGTTTCTGTACCGTCACATCACCGATGCAGGCGTATCTTTGAAAGATTGTCAGGTCCTTCAGCCAATCATAACCTGGAATAGATTAGATTCAGACAATTTTGGCCAATCATAATGAGGGTTTTATCAGCGGTGTAAATCTTAACACTGTGAATCACTGCTAAAGAAAGCATTTTATATCAGTCACCTGCCAACCATGTGAGGCTGAGTATATTACACTGTACCTTCACGGACAACAAACTCACTGGCATGTTGTCTGGGATTAATGCTCAGAATTCACATCAGCAGAATCACTGCACCAGACTTCATTGTTTTGGTAGATTATAGTAAATATAAAAACATTTTCAACCATTTAATGCTTAAATCCAAGTATAGGTAGAGTAGAGTTTCATTAAGATATCAAAATTGATTGTTTTTTACGATAAATGAATTTGCTAGTGGAAAAAACAACTGTAACGTTATAGCTTTATTAATTAAATAGGTCTATGTTGTCGTACCCGACATCAAAGTTAATATCGGCGAAACGCCCCCATACATCTGCCACAACTGCTATGGCGCCAACGGGCACCTTAATCAGACATTGTATGGGGGTTTTTATATTGTTACCGAGCAATTAAGAGGTTCCGCCCCCAAACCATGAAAAACATGGGAAGGGTCTGTTTGACTTTTGATTTATCTGGATGTTTGTGAAGGATGTTTTTTTTTTTTTTTTGTAAAATTGTGTTTAAACTACATTCTTCTTTCAGTCTATAGGGGGTGCTATATATGTAACTGGCATGTTTGTTGAAGAGTGGGGTCATAATAATATTTTATGTTGGGTACACTGTGGAGAATCACTGTACCAAGGTTCATTGCTCTCTGCCAAAGTAAGTGTGTTCAGAGTACCATGGGGGTCATAAACATGGGGGCGCTATAGAGGCATTCTTTATTTGACATATGTACATTAAATACACACTAGCCTGGATCACTGAGCCAAAATTCATGTGATTTAGTTTTTAGGTGTTTTTTTTTTTTGGCTCAATTAAAGTTCTTCAGGGTGTTAATTATTTAATTGTACTAAACTCAATCCAGTTCAGTGTCTTGATGAGATGTAACTGTTGAAAATAAAGGTAATTTTTGAGTGATTGCGTTCACAGTTTATGTCATTAATTAATTCATTACTTAATTAATCTTCATGTAGGAGTACCAAAATCAACCCAGTTCGGGGGCTTTATGATATGTACATGTATGCAAAGGTTTGAACTGATCCAATTAATTTTTGAGTTATCGCGTTCAGAAGTAGGATCTGTGGACGTGGACCAACGTGATTCCATAATATTGTTGTTTCACCGATATAATTATTCATATTATTATTAATAATGTTTCTGCTAAATAGCTGGGGATTTCTAAAAATATGCATAATTATTTAGATATTATGTAGGCTAATACTTGACTATTTAATTTTAAGATAAAGTTGAGCTTAATACATGGATATTTTTATAACAGCCAGTATAGGCTGCATGTAAAATGGAGCGGGCATAATATAGCTGTGATTAAGTGATGAGGGAGGAGGCTTTTGTAGCGTGGGGGGAATCTCTGTGGGTTTGAGGACAGATACGTCAGGTTGCTTCTTGCTCTGTGGATCACAAAGCTGCAAGCGAGTGTTGGTGACTTATTGGCACAAATCAAAAGAAGCAGAAGATATACACTATTCGCATCACAGCTTTAAAAAAGTGCAAACTTCAGCCCAAAAGCACGGTGAGTATCAAGCTTTTTGTTGTTGTTCAGACTTGCATGCATTATTTTCATTCTACAGTTTTTATATTTACAGTTGTGTTTCATGTTCATACATTATGGATTCTAAAACTAAATGTGACTGATTTCTCTGGCTGGGAACACAATGGGAATTATGTTTCATTCAAACTGGACTGTATTCTCAAATTTTAGCCAAGCTCTGATTTTACACTTTTGTCATTCTTTTAGAAAAGGTATGCAGCGTGTTTCTATATCACTATAAGCATTTTTGATGACCAGCTGCAGTTTTATTTACTGTCTTGTGTGCATTATTTGTTTGTGACAATATCCCTCAGGCGGCCACCGATGATCATGGCATTAGCAGGGATGCTGAGCAATGAGGACATCAAAACTGCAGTCCAGGCTTGTCAATGTGAGTCAGAAAGACCTTATCATACTCAAATGAGACCACAAGCATTAAGTGATTTTTTTTCCATGCACACTTCATTCATAGAGAACAGGAGTAGGCTGTGTTAATCCCTGTAGGGAATACTTAGATATTATGTTATTCACTGTGGGAACATGGTGCCTGTAGGTAACCAAGCAGCCATGTGGCAAGAGAGTAGTTACCTCCCAGAAACCAGTGTTTTTGTTGAGCTTTCACACAGAAACAGGGGAACGGAAGCGATATAGCCTTTCTTATCCCAAAACACCTAATTATTTATCTCGGAAAAATAATATCAGCATGACAAGGCACGGCTCGACTGCTCTGATCAAAATCAAATGCCAGTGCTTCTGTGTCTTTTATTCATATATATCCCTCTGTTGTAAATAAAGGGCTGAAAGAAGATCTTACATTTCAGTGTAAATTTTACAGATTTGTAAATTGTTATGAAAAAATGATGAATTATTTAGTTTATCTCTAGCTGCCTACTTAGTACGTTCTCCTTTTTGCCGTGTCCATTAATTTTTGGGTAACTCAAACAGACATTTCCGCTCTCTCTAGCACGCTGAATGAATGTCCCAAAAAGCATTTAGGTTGTGCATTGGACCCACGGGCTTGTAGTGTTTTGGCTGTTTCACAGGCATTATGACAGGGGCTATAACGGTGTGCTTTGCTACAGGGTGCATATCAGTAAATGTCATTGCCTCATGAATGAAAGTCATCTGAGCGAATGAGTATATGCGACATCTCTTTTCATCCCCCTTGCTATTCTGGCATCCCTGGTTCCTTTCTGGATTGACCTCTCATTGCTGCATCTGTCTGCTTCCCTTGCTCTCTTTCCTCTGTGTGGCTTTGTAGCTCCGGGCACGTTCAACTACAAGACATTCTTTGAGCAAGTAGGCCTGAGCGGTTCATCCCACGCTGAAGGCCAAAAAGTGTTCACAGTGCTGGACCAAGACAAGAGCGGCTTCATAGAGGAGGAGGAGCTAAGGTAAGTAATGCTCTAGATATTGTAAGTGTGTGTCTCATGGCCAAAGGGGGAGGTCATAGCCTGAATGGAGTGACATTTCTCTAAGCAAAATGTATAAAGTGAAATGCGAGTGACTGGCATGTTAAAAGACATCAAAAGGAGATATGTTTTATGATAAAGCCATAACTGTTATCTTCCCCATAGACTGTTACTGCAGAATTTCTCCCCAGAGGCCAGGGAGCTGACTGTGACCGAGACCAAGAGCTTAATGGCAGTGGGGGATAAGGACGGAGATGGGAAGATTGGGATGGAAGGTACATTTTGTTACTATATTATTATGTATTAATGATATAATCTATACTATACAGCTCCTCAAATCTAAATGTATTTTCTCCTCAGAGTTCTGTGACCTGCTGAAATAATGACACCAGGATAATGACATTGGAACAAGAGCAATTCCCTTTTCAATCCTAGATTTCATATAAAAAAATTTTCCGGAAAAAAGAAAAATGATGCTGTGCACCTGCCTGCTACTCGCCCTGTAGATGTGATCAAATAAAGATGATTGTGAACATCTAGACAATGGTGGATATTAGTTACTGTATGTTATGGTCCAATATGATTCCTGATAAATAAATGTGAGAAATATGTTTGTTGTGATCATTTTATTGACGTGTTGTGTCATTTCGACCCGGGCAGGACTTTAGAAATAGAGATTCAGAAAGAGCTGTGGAAAATGGTGTTTGACCTAGTTTAGTCTTGTGGCTTTATGAGTTTATTTAGTGAAACATGTCTGATTAGTGGTTTTTATATAGTAATAAATATTATAGAATTATTATTATATATATTCATGTATATTAATAAATACAGTAGCCTATATTAAAAGGTCCAGACCTCTGTGACCTAAATAGTGTGCATGGCCATGACTGTTCTGACTTGACTGAATATCTAGTTCACATTGGTGTTGAATACAATAGAAATAGCAGCAGATGAGGAAATCCCTGTCATGTGGGCTACATTTACAGTAACAGTGACATAACTGGCATGACAGGGTGGCATTTTTTGGTGGCTCATTATGATTTAAAGGAGGTCATAAAGCGTGGGGCTAAAACCTAATGAACATATCATATGGCCGTGACATATTTAGGGGGCAAGTGGAAAAAAGGGGGAGACTGAGATCTTCCTATAAACCATAAATAGATAAATGCAACCCTCAAAGTGAAAGTATCAGCATCATGCAGACTTGTGCCCATGCATGCAGAAGATAGTCTGAATCCTATGGATTTCCTCTTAAGGACAGCTCAAGGCCTCAATGCAGTCCCCACTGGCTTGGCCTGAAACCTGATTCTCTATATATGGACTTCAGACGAAGCTTATGGACGACTAATATACTGTAGCTACGCTTTTGGTATAGGCCATAGCTAGTTAACGTCACAGGACAGGGAACAGGAGTGGCATGTCATATCATCTGAGACCATCTCCAGGTTGCGCAGCAGCTCAGAGAATAGACACTCAAATCACTATCACATTAAAGGCAAACCAGTGTCTGCAAAGCATATTACAAAATAAAAGTAGCCTACCCAAGCAATAAAACATTACAACTACTAAAGTATTCGGTTTAACCTTCACCGTCGTATTCGGTTTAAGTTCATACCTCCATTGTCAAAGTCAGGCCTATCACACAAACACGGAAATATGAGGTCAATAACCTGCACGCCCGTTTCTGTAGGCTAATGTGTTTCTATTTGATATAGTGACACATTTGCAACATGAAATTGACCATATTAAATGTTGGCTATAAATCATGCGAGTGCCAGGGGCAAGTGAAGTCAGTTAGCAGTGGGGCTGCTCATGTTTCCACACGTCTAGCTATAGGCCTCCGCACACATGGTAGCATCCTCATTTGTTCACCTAAAAATAGTCCGAGACTACTAGACACATTTTTTCGAAACCCATGCATCTTGGTATCCGATACTGAGACTCAAAGCTCTGTAAATGGTGTTGCTCAAGGATATATAAGCAAGCGGGTTAGGGGCTCCCGGTATTCACCCGAGTCCGCCTTGGTTTTCACTCGCCTCATCGCAGCTCAAAGGTGAGTGGAGGCCGTACTTACACTGCGAGGAAAACAAGACAGGCAACTATACTATGGACTATAGAGAGAAACCACTACAAGGAGCATAATTCAAAGGACCAGAGGAACGGCTTCTGTGGATCATTACGCGCTATTTAACTGTAGATTAAGTTTGGATGATACAGACCTAAATCGACGCGCATGGCATCACAGCTGAACTGCACTGCTTTTCGAAAAGCTCAGTCAAGCTCTCAAAGGACCATCGTCTATTTAGACCTGTAAAAGAATGAGAAGTTGGGATGAACACACTAACTTTTATTTTTCACAAATATGCAGATCTGTAACCCGGATTATGCTTGCTGAGGCCAATACAACAACAAAAATTCTGGAATATTTTGGGCACTATAAAACTTAAAAGCAAAAAGAACATACATTACTATATGGTGTGGTTTAGTTCAGTTTCACTAACTTGACACACTGGCTATACTCTTATGCATAGAGATGTTTTCAATGTTCCTCACAGATATTTGTGTTAATTTGAAATTTTGTGTTTTTTTGGCAGAATAAAAAATGGCCTTCGCTAGTGTCCTCAAGGAAGCTGAAGTCAAAGCAGCTCTGGATGGCTGCGCAGGTAAGACTGCACCTGCTCACAGTGACATTCTTGTGAAAGTGCATAACACTTTCAAAAGCATAAACATTATCTGATTCTTATCCAAGAGCTAACAGTTTATATGAATTGGCTACAACACCTAAGGCTTAAATTCTCCCTTTAAGAATGTGTTGCACAAACTGACAGGCTCAGCTCTCATATTTCCACAACAGTGTAGTGCTGTGTGATACTTGTCCAGTGGAGTAATAAAACAAATGTTGTGTCGCAGCTGCTGACTCCTTCGACTACAAGAGCTTCTTCAAGGCATGCGGCCTGGCTAGCAAGTCCAGTGATGAGGTCAAGAAGGCCTTCGCCATCATTGACCAGGACAACAGCGGCTTCATTGAGGAGGATGAACTGAAGTAAGACATCCTACAAATGCACACTAACTGACACTTGATGTTTGAGCTTACCCAGTCCAAAAGGTCCCATACCTTATACAATTTTCTTGAGATATAGTTATATGCCATTAAAACAGAAAATATGTTTTACACATTTATTAATTGTATTTATTTTTTGTTTACATCTGGTGACATACTGACATTGAACATCTACTTATAATATTTAGGTAGATATCAACATAATTTGCATCTCAACATCTGATGCTGATGAATACAAACAATGTGTTTTGTTTCCTGCCAGGCTGTTCCTGCAGAACTTCTCTGCTACTGCCAGAGCACTCACCGACAAGGAGACCAAGGCTTTCCTGTCTGCCGGTGACAGCGATGGTGATGGCAAGATCGGAGTTGATGGTAAGAGTTCTTACATATCTGTTTTGGTCCAGATCTGGCTCTAATAAGTAATATTAATTCTTATGTCTTTAGCAGTGGCATCTAAATCTGCTCCTGCAACTTTTATAATCACAATATGATTGATATAATTTACTGACTCTTCAATCAGGCCAACTATTACTAATAGAGGTTTTATTCTACTTTTTTACAGAGTTTGCCTCCCTTGTAAAGGCATAAATTTCCATTGACCAAGACCCGCTTCTTTTCATGGAACTGCGAACTCCCTGCAAGAAACAGTAATCATCAGCTGAAAGAATATTTTTTATACCTTATTTATGAGTTGCCTGCGGACTATTTCTTAGCATTCAAACACATATTTACTGTCAATGTAAATACAACTGTGTTAATGTTCTGGAAATGATTTGTGCAAATTGTACAACACCAAAGTGCACTTTCTTGAGGAAGAGTGAAAAACCAGGAATAAATACTCTTTTGGTGTAAACTAATCTGGTTGCAGGAAGTCGTTTGTACATTGGTCAATGTTCACATGTAACTGGTGATGACAACACAGCAGATGGAGGAGGAATAGGCCGGGTTTAATACTGCTTTATCCAATAGCTCCTCTGAATCTGTGGGAAGCGCTGAGCGATTGATGGGCTGATTTAATAATTGGTTAATGGGCAAGGCAGCAGGGATTGGACTACATCCAAAGTTCCCCACACTGGGGGCTTCACTCACTCAGCCCCCAAACAAGAGCAGCTTTGCAACTGATAGCTGTCACACATAGTGTAATGAGCTCCTTCGGTTCAAAGGGCTTTTTTCTCCATCAACTGCTGTGTAGTCAATTAGGTGATGTGCTGTGGCAACAGGAGGGCTATTCACAGTCACTGTTGCATCAGCAAGTCCTTTCAGCGGACTGGATCCGGTGCAGACTCGCAGATCTTTAGCGAACTCAGGACTTCTTAAATCATCTACTCGACCCTTGTGCAGGGAGCGGTCATAGACTTGCATGTGAATGAAGACAGCTTGTCAGTCATATCACAATTCAGAGGGAAGAAATGTACTTCAGCATTATAAAAAGACTCACAGCTGATCAGATGACACTCAGTGGTGGACAAAAACAAGTCCCTTTACAAAGAAATGCTGCCACCTACTGGCCACAGCTCTTGTATCACTGCATGCAACTACAGTTAAAGAGTGAGATATACATTTTATGAATACCTCAAAGAACACGATATTGTAAGAATTCATTTTATTTTAAAGTTTGGATACACAATACAAAGCTATATTTGAGAATTTTAACCAAGGCAAATGGCATTTTTTTGTAACAGTAAAAAGACAGATTTTTAAGTACTATACTAACCATATGTTTAGTCCTTTTACAATGAACTAAACAATACTTGTCAGTACAAAAAAATCAGAGTACAAGCAATAGACATCACTTACAGTTGAGCTCAGTGTCCGCCCTCTAGAACATGGTGTGTGCATTTCCAAATCGCCCTCCTCAGCATTGGCCCGGCCTATTCTTAGCATTGGCGGGGGGGATATCACAGACTTCTTCAAACGCACCTTTTAAGCGTCTTCATTTGTGAAACTTAAAATAGAGCCGGTCTTTTTTCGCCGACCCCCTTCTTCACGCGGTGTCAGTTGTCTTGTGCCCACACATTGGGATGGAGAGAAACTATAAAAGGTCACGGGGAGCACCGGCACAATCACTGCAGTCCACTCGAGTCTTGTCTGTGTCATCTGTACCCTACAAAGCAACGATCCGGAGGTGAGTGAAACACAAAGGCATACGCACGGCTGCTGGATCATCTTTGAGGAGACTTTTGAATTTAAGGACGTTATTGTAGACAGTAGAGGCTTGTCTCGTTCTTTGAAGGATGCATGAAGATGTGGATTACTGTTTAACGTGTCTAAAGTTTTCAAATAGACATCAACTTTTGTATAACCTGGATTTCATTCAGTTCAGTTCATTTTGTGTGTCTTTGTGTGGGACAGATGTAAATGACTTTTGTGTTTTCAAAGTGCATTGCTAGTTGGTTATTCTGTGACTGGACTAACAGTAGTATATTGTTGCTATACCTTCCAAATGTAATTATGTTTTTCATTCGTTCATATGTGTTTTAGATCACAATGGCCTTCGCAGGTGTACTGAATGATGCTGACATCACTGCAGCCCTGGACGGGTGCAAAGGTAGTCTGATTGACAAAATACTAATAATTATTGTCTTGTATTATATATCTGTTTAATTTACTGTGTCTGTCTGTACCCTAACTTACTGTGGAGTTCTATCTCTATCGTGTTTTACTTAGGCGCTGACACATTCGACCACAAGAAGTTCTTCAAGACTTGCGGTCTGGCCAGCAAGTCCTCTGATGACGTCAAGAAAGCATTCGCCATCATTGACCAGGATAAGAGTGGCTTCATTGAGGAGGATGAGCTCAAGTAAGACACTTGCACCCATATACTGCAGTTACACAAAGCCATTGAAACTTCAAGTATAATTTCTGGTTTTGCCATATAGACTTTAATGAAGTTATTATGAAATATGATATTGCATTATAGTACCCGTGTCACAGTGTGAAAGCAGTCTGCAGCCCTGACCCCACGTCTTAAAGAAACCAAAGCATGTATAGTTTGCATACTTTATGAGCCAAGGTCACTTATTTATAGCCAGTTGCTCAGGTGCCTAAGAGAAGATGAATGCTCCATTGCTTCAAAACAATATCTTTGAGTGCTCACATAACTGCTGTCATTATATCTCATACATTTACACTGTATTACTAACCAGTTCTGTTATGGCTCCCTAGGCTGTTCCTGCAGAACTTCAAGGCAGGTGCACGTGCCCTGTCCGACGGTGAGACCAAGACTTTCCTGAAAGCCGGTGACACTGACGGTGACGGCAAGATCGGCGTTGATGGTCTGTGTCCTGTAAAACACATTCTCAGGATGATTGTGCATAAAATAGACACCAACTGTGCCGTCTGTATGTGTTTGTTACAGAGTTCGCTGCCATGGTTAAGGCATAGAGCGGCAACCGACCAACACCTGCTCTGATGGAACCACCTCTTTTCACCCGAATAGAAATAATTTTTATACATTTGCTTGAGAGACAATTCCTCCTATGTAACACACTGTCCAAAATGATTGTGAATGTCGCTCGGTTGTGTTCATGTCTTAAATATGAATTTTGCATACTGTAAAATTTATGATGCACTTTCCAGGTAAGAACAGTAAAAAGAATAAATATTCTTTTACGGTCCCAATGGAATTCTATTTATTTTTTATCATTACACTGCTAAAAAGCAAAACTATCTACCATAATACAGTAATTACTATGCTATACTATTTTGTTCTAATATAAAAAACTTTATATATACATTTTTAATTTATACCTATAATTAGAATAGAAAATGTATTTTGTTTGGTTACACACAAAACACATATTGGTCAGATGTGTTCAGGGCCGGGGGGTCATTAGGTATTTCAGGTTAGAGCCTAATCGTGCAAAGTATGTGCAAGTTAGAGGCTGTCAAATATACCTGACCTCCCAAATTCAATTCAAAATGGACAACTTCCTGTTTTTTGTAGGGTGGAGTCATAATCTCTCTGCCAAAGTAAGTCCAGAGTGCCATAGGGCTCATAAACATGGGGGCGCTATAGAGGCATTCTTTATTTGACCTCTGTAATGTGCCTATGTACATTAAATATACACAAGCCCGGATCACTGTGCCAAAATTCATTATTATTCATTATGATCAACAGGATTAAAGGCTCATTGAAAGTGCTTCAGGGCATTAATTAGTTAATTAATTAATTGTCATTAATCGTGATATGTAACTGTCCAGAAAAGTTGAAAAAGATCCGGCAAAAACGTTTGGAGTTACTTTTGGAGCTTACGGGCATTTATTAATTAATTACTTCATTAACAGTCATTGTAGAAGCACGTAAATCAATCCAGTTGGGCATGTTTATGATATGTAACTGTGTAGACAAATGGAGGTTATTTTGGATGAGAAACTGACGGCGCACTCCTGTACGTGTGCAGTTCTAAGGATCCGCCACTAGATGGAGCTACGTCTATTATCTTTAGACAACATGCTACGGCTGTAAGGTTCAATCAGTATCGTTCAACTTGACACGAGTTGTGATGTCTTTCATTGATTTTGTGGTTCTTAACCTTTTGTTGTGGGTTGCGTTAGTATTATGAGGGACTACATTTAAAAAGTCATATATCATAAGTCATATATGTATTTATTGTGTAGGGAGAATATAGGTAAAATGGGACAGTTGAGTTTGTATGTTTATCTTTAAATGAGAGCAGTGAAAAGGTGCAGGCCAGCCCAATGACAGCACTTAACTAACACTTAACAGCATAACTAATTCACCATTAGAATATATTTACTATTGGATTATTTGACCATTATTTTCAGATTATAAACACCAAAACCAGATGTTTTTATTTCTTCTCCATTTTTATACATGTTTTATTTTATAATATGTATTTTTTAAACATTTTATATCAATGTAACTTACTGTGTCTTTGAGCTTGACTTTTCCAAAATTATAGGCAATAGAATTGAAAGAGGCAAATATGGAATAGAAGTAATAATGTAGGTGCACTAAGCTCTTTGAAAACATGCCAGGTCTACTCCACCACAGCACCAAGCATCAGGAACACCAGCTAGATTTTTGTCTAATGGTTATAATGATTCATAGCCTGTTTCACCAAGTTATAGTTTTTCCATATTTATTAATGTGTTTTCACTGCAAAAATCCACTTTACCAATTACAGGCGCCCAACTTTACCAACAGTGCCTCCAGAAATCAAACTTCTTTCTGTGATGTCAAGTAGAGATTCATCTTTTAAAACGGTATTACATAAAAGATTTTAGCATTGGAAATAATCTGAAAAATGACACACCAGCTACATTTTCACATTCACCCTATGCCTTTTTATTACTGTATTCTGCTCAGCACTATGGAGACTTTGTAGAAGGAGCTAGAGAAATGTAGTACAGGGGATTAGAACCCATGGATAATTTTCATAAAACTTTTCCATAGAGAAGACTAGAACACACATGTAAAGGTTTTGCCTGAAATACAAGCTCAGTAATAACTTTATGAATATATTCCTACTTAAATGTGTTAGTTCGGCAGTGTTAGGGTCGGTGGTTCGAGTCCCTGTTCAAGCACACACTGTTGTGTCCCTGGGCAAGACACTTAACCCACATTGCCTATGAATGAATGAATGAATGAATGTGGTGGTGGTTGGAGGGGCTGTAGGCACAGACTGGCAGCCACCCCCTCTGTCCGGTTGCCCAAGGGCAGCTGTGGCTACACTAGTAGCTTACCAACACCGGGTGTGACTGTGGAGTGAATGAATAATGTAATGTAAAGCGTCTTTGAGTCTTGAGAAAAGCGCTGTATAAAACTAATGCATTATTATATTATTATTATAAAAGGCTGCAGAGACTTTTCATTCACACTTTACCTTACAGTACGGTAATAATATGGTAATAAACAGGTCATAATGAAGTAATTATGGTTAATTACCATGTCTTTTTATGCAATTGTCCCGGAAATGTCATGCAGTTACCATATTACTGTTCAGTGAAGGGGATACATGGACCGTTGATATGTGGTTCCATGGTGTAATGGTTAGCACTCTGGACTCTGAATCCAGCGATCCGAGTTCAAATCTCGGTGGGACCTGCTATTATTCACATTTGGGCAAATGTATAGATAGGATTGGAAAAGCCTGGAATTCTAGGAAAACTCTGGACATTCTCCCAATAATGCCGCATGTGCAAACCTTCAACTCACTTCACATTTAGCTTCTGTCCACTCTCACAGGAACGTGTTTAATGACCCTTCAATTTCTTTGTTCACCCGAGCTCCTGGGGGCTTCGCATGTCCTCCACTATCCTGCATTGGTCACCCTGCAGCTGGACAACGTGGGAAATTGACTATAATACATATATATGTTATTTTATTTATTTATTGTTATTGCCTATAGGACACTGAATGCGTCATCATTTCCACATCAGGGACAGGGTGACCTCGGCTTCCCTCCATCCGTTGACAAAGCAGTTTTCCCAGGCTTTCCTGATGTTAAAATTGCAATACGGGTGCAGCCTGCTGTATAATGAAAATTGGGCTTAAAAGCACATGGCAATTAGTGGCACATTCGTCATTAGGTCTTCACACAGGCTATTCGATTCAGTCACAAACAACATTGTATTTAGGAGTGACCTGTGTGTTATAATGTTTATTTTCACCAAACAGAATTTTGTTTCTGTATTTGTCAAGATGTGTGGGTAAGAGCAGTGAAAAGAGAGCGAGTGGGAGAGAGAGCCAGAGACTGCAGTAGAACTTCCCTGCGTTTAGGCTACTTCATGATGTTGGAGGTGGGAGTAGGAGTGGTGCCGCAGAGTTAACAGAAGGCAGCGCTGAAGGAGGCAGAGAAATACGCGTTTTAGTTAATTTGTTTGTTCCAGGGGCGTTTACAGATGTCCGAGGTGTGTGCCAGCCCAGCGGCGTTATAAATAGTAAAGGTTAATTAGTTAGCAGAGAAACTGGATCAGGGGCGGGCTTTTAGAATTTGATCTACAGACAGGTAACTCAAGCAATCCCCATTGTCACTGTAATCAGACCTATATAAACCCCCCATTGACGGACAGCAGTCACCACATCGCCTTACCACACTCCGCTGCATCACTTCTCTGACCGGACGAGAACCCACTCCACACGGTAAGTGGACGGAGGGGCAGGATGCGGGGTGATGATGCTGGCTTCTAGTCGTGGTAGGATCTGTTTTTTTTATGCATTTTTGGCGCATTTCAGGAGCCCGCTTCCGAAAGAACAGTTCAACATAAAGAAAAAGTCGTGCGTAAAAAGTAGAGCGCTCACTGCGAGGAGATATGGTTTTTGACAGCAACTCGGCGCGGAGTTCTTTTTAAGCAGCTTGGTAAAGAGTTCTTGGGAGGAAAGCTCTTGATGCCAAAAGTAGATTATTGTTCACTATGTTGTGCATCAGTTTCACTTGTTCAGGAACTTCTCAAAAGGCCAGTACATAATGTTGCCTACGCGCAGGTTGAGCTTTTCTTTATTGCCAATGTAGGTAATTGCTGTTGAATATACTGTGCTCTAATTTGACTGATGTGCTATTTTGGTTGTTTTTCTATAGGAAATATGTCTCTTGCAACTATCCTCTCTGCTGATGCCATTGACAGTGCCCTCAAGGACTGCCAAGGTATCACCTTCCGCCAATACCATTATTGCCCAACATTGTTATATTGTATATCCTACTGTATTCACCATAATAATTCAGACGTGTGTGCAGTTGGTACTATGAGAGATCAGTTGAGGTGGATCGTAACCCTGAGTGATGCTTTATAACTTATGTCTTGTTTTAAATTAATATGGACTATGCCACACAATAAATTCACATTAAACAGTTTATTCTTTTTCCCACAGCACCAGACTCCTTCTGCCCTAAGAAGTTTTTCCAGATGTGTGGCCTCACCAAGAAGAGCCCAGCAGATGTGAAGAAGGTCTTCTCCATCTTGGACAATGACAACAGTGGCTTTATTGAGGAGGAAGAGCTCAAGTGAGATTCTATTCAGTTTATATTTTTAAGCATTGCATTTAGAACATGGTTTAGTGACTTATAGACAAAACATAACTCCAGTTCATGTTATGGCCGTATAATACCAGTGTTTATCTCAGTGATTACCACCATCCACTCGATTGTTACTGTGAAGGATTATCTCTAACCTGTCATTGTGTGTTGTTTGTGGTAAGGTTTTTCTTGCAGCGGTTCTCTCCTGGTGCTCGACTCCTGACAGACGCCGAGACTAGGGGCTTCCTGTGTGCTGCTGATGATGACAGTGACGGAATGATTGGAGCAGATGGTGAGAAATCGTACAATATAGAAAATAAATATGCGTGACCTCAAAATTGATATGTGTGTCTTTGTCATCCACAGAGTTCCAGGCCATGGTCATGTCTTAATGAGATGGAACCCTTCCCACATTTGCCCCTATTCCCTGCTTCAAGGGCTCTATAGTTTAGTCAGTCACACTCAATCTAGTTAACTACTATCTATTTCTTTTATTCCTTATATTGTAATAGTAAAAGTCTCTCCGGTCAGCAACGTCAACAGTGTCACCACTTCTTTTCCTCTCCTCATTTAGACTGATTATGAATTGAGCCCCGTATAAATGTACAATTTACCAAAATTACTGACAAATAAAAAAATAAAATCAAAATCATCTGGTTTTCTGGTTTTCTGAGTTTTACACCAGTGCATTTGGAAGTACTTAGAGGATTCGAAATACTTGCAGAGAATCAAATACTGAGGTTATTGCATGATATCGGACATATGGAAATATACTATTGTTTACAGCTAGTCTGTGGTTAAGCTACTAAGTCTACTAAGTCTAAGTCACCTGTAATTAGGAAAGACCAGCAGTGTCAGGTGTATAGGAAATGACTCTGTGAATAGGGTGGGAGTGTGTGTGTGTGTGTGTGTGTGTGTGTGTGTGTGTGTGTGTGTGTGTGTGTGTAACGAGACAGTAGCAGAAGCAAAGGGGATGACCTTGGTGAGCACCTGAGTGACACTATGGCTGGATCAAATGACACCTGACCGTAGCTTTGTAAATAAACCCACATGACCCTGGATGGCACCACAGCGATAACGGCTGAAAACGTTACAAAAAAGGGAGAGGTATATATGTAAAAATCAGCAAAGCCAATGTGGACATATAGCAAATATATTTGGGCTGGAATGCAAGTTTTAAATGTAACTCTTATAATTATATGGATAGATAGAAGATAGATTAGAGCCAGAACTACAAAAATGTAAAGTAAAGTCTCTTTATTTGATCAGAAACTC
This sequence comes from Philypnodon macrostomus, assembly GCA_036025475.1. Lineage (NCBI taxonomy): Eukaryota > Metazoa > Chordata > Actinopteri > Gobiiformes > Eleotridae > Philypnodon > Philypnodon macrostomus. The sequence goes on from JAVQKC010042464.1 coordinate 31,169, forward strand.
AATGCCTATAGCTCAGTTGGGATGTAGAACGAATTCATACCTTATGTAGCGTTGAGTCCTAACCATGAAAGTTGACCTAATGTCTGTCTCTGCTGTCTGCTCCATCATTTTCACACTCTATTGTCCTACAGGAAAAAATATAGTAGATCGCTTCACACATCAAATTGTAAGGGCAGGTGCGTCAGATAAGAGGGAACAGCCCAATAAACTTCAACAGAACACTTTTGTCAAAGACACAGAAGACACAAAAAGGGGAAAATAAAGCTAGTCATTTTATTTGCCAATGGATCCCTTGAGTTATGAGGTTACGCAATATCACAGAAAACCAAAGATAGACTCTTTAGTAGTTAAATGGCTTAGACAGAATAGGAAGGTATGAGTATCAAATCTGTGTGTACTAGTAATAGCTGTAGACAGTACACTTTGCAGTTCCTTAACCAAAATATTTAAACGTAAGATACCCAAGCCAGTCCTTTTCTAACCAAGTCTTTTAGGCTAAAGGATTATGATGTAACATTACTTTTACAGCTTCTGGGCACTTCTTCTTTCTCTGCCTTCTCTATTTTCCTTTAATACAATCTGACATCACGGTCAACTTTTTACTGTATGGATCCATACACAGCTTTTCAACATGACCAAGCTGTTTTACTAGAATGTGAGGCTGAATGGAAAGAAGACATGTCCAATAGACAGCACATCAACTCAACTCTGTATTCCTCTTTAAATAGCACGTAGCTCCATTCTCTACACTTACCGGATTAAAATTAACCACCACCTCACTGTCAAACCGCCTACTGGATGCACCAAAATGTAGAGTATATCAGCACATCTTTGAGAGAATACACTTAAGTGTGTATTTGATTGTGATTATATGGGGAACCCGACAATTATAACAGACTCTTGTTGCTTTCCATTACAAGGCAAACCCAACATTACTTGAAGTCATTTTCAAAAATGGAGCAGATGTAGTCAGAAAGATTGCCTTGATTCAGAGTGGTGTGCACCATGACTTTTGTTTCTTTTTCACCCACACGATCAGTTACATAAAAATGTAAAAGTCACTGTGAGAGGACTGCACTAGCCTTTACACAGTAGAAATCCAGTTCAGCAGAAACAGGAAGAGGAAAAATATAAATATGTCAAATAAATCAATAAAAATATATAATCAACCTGGCAAAGCAACATGATCCGTTTCATATGGTATATTCCACATATCATTCTGGTATAGCACCCTGTTGAAAGCATTTGCAAATGGGAGATACTTTCAGTATTTGGAGGTGATTGGATAAGGCACATAATCACACCAACAACTTATAAACAACAACTGACACATAACACATGTAAAATAAACATGTAAATAAAATAAACATGTAAATAAAATAAACATGTATTTTTTATGCATGTCGTAAATACTGTTGTTCTGTTGTTAAATAGTATGCAATCCTTGTTGTCTAAGGGTTGGGGGCCACAGGACAAGACTGGGGAAGCCAACAGGTAACAGAATCCACTTACTCACAAAGGTGTCGTGACCCTGGTGGGTCAGGAGTTGTAAACAGGAAGGAAATGTGAGCCACTGACTGTAGGATGGGCTGCTGTGGATGTACAACAGTACTATAATGAGATGAGTAGATTCCAGGAGCAAAGGTCAAAGGTCAAAGAGATTCAAACTCTGATCATGTCTGCACTTTCCACTTGACCCCGACGAAGCTAGTGATCTCAGACCTGTTTCAGTAAAATGCATTCATTTGAAAATATCTGAAAACAAAACAAATTTGTGGGCTTTTAACATGAGATTACATAAAAAAGACGTTTGAGGTGCACAGATAATAATTAATCATAATTAATCATAATTAATTACTGTTTCATGACGTGCAAATTATTTTGACGTAGTCATTGCCAAGACCTTCCAGGTACAGGGTTTTTTTACAGTTTCACACCAATGGGAACTCACGTCTCCTGCTGCAGGGGTATAAAGACTAAAATAAGCAGCATTGACTTTGTGGTGAAGCTACAACTGGACAACATAAATTACTTAACTGGGATATCAGTTTGTTTGTTTGTTTGTTTGTTTGTTGGTTTATTTGTTTGTTTGGTTTTTGCCTACACCGACTTGAGAATGGTAGCAAATTTTGGCATCAATGCACTCAAAATGTTCTGGACAATAATATTCAGGATGTTTATTATTTCTTAAAATAGTTATGTGTAAAAACTATTTTATTGTGTTTTGCAAAAATGACTTAGACTGCAACAACGTAATTAAGAAATCATCACCATCTTAACTAACATTTATGGTTATTTTTATTGTGTGTATGATATGTGCCATTGCGCAGCATGCAATCCTATTATTTTACTCTCTGCATTGTGTTGCCTTGTATTGTACTGTATTGTAGTGGGATGGACAGAGATCCAGCCTACCTGTCTACTCTACACTTCAATAATTGATGCCTTTGCTTCATTGTCACAAAAACTCATATCAAGAAAGGAGTGTCCATCTCATCTTACTGATTAAGACTGTGAAATTTTAATGCGCCGCCCCATCTTCAGCCGATAACCAACATGCAGAGTGAAGTAACAGCAGACATCACTAATGTACATCCTATGGGACCTACCTGCTCACATTTACACAGGGTTTGGGAGCATGGCCATATGCACCACTGAGGTCACAGAGATCCGGACCACTGTATTTTTCCAATATGTTTATTCATTTTATAAATGTAATCTGAATGTATTCTGAAGCTATAATTATTTCAACAAATCTTGAGATGATGTCTAAATGACAACAGGAACTAAGTCCATTTCAGGACATTGGATCAAGAGCAAGTTCAATCCCGGACTAAACCAGGTCTAAATCATGACAAAAACCACACTTAAACAAGGGTTAAACGCAATACATTTTTCCTCAGTTTATAATGGTCAGAAAAGTATATACTTGGTTTTACCACATTCCCTAACTACAGTGTATTCACAATATTCTGTTTATGGCCCTGTTTGGGAGCATAGCTGTAGGCACTGGAGATATTGCTACCTGATAGTCTGAACCAGGGAGGAACATCGTGAAAGATTTAACTTGCGTGTTAGGATGACTGAATGGGCTTTGTGAGCTCTGTGCAGGAACTCTATTCATAATGCATTGGATGACAACACTGGCCTCTGTTATGCAGCCTCTACTTATGATGTCTGTGTACAGCCTCTCCTTTATAATGAATGATAGCCCGTGCACATATCAATGGCAATTCATTACACACATTCGGGGAAAGCAGTCTCTCTCTCGATGTATTTCCATGTAGGCTGGGGGCTATTGTTGACCCTTGGGCTAAGTAGTGTTGTCAATTAATGAGTCTAAAGCAAGGCTGCAATTTGAACTAAAAAAGGCCACACCCGGCTCATCTGCTGAGGTCCAGGACAGGTGTTACATGCGCTGACTCACTTCAGACTGGATAATGGCCACTGCAGAGAGAGGCAGACACTTTACAGACTTTTCCAAATGAAAAGCCACAATCAGATAGGATGACATGTGCAGGAGAGATTGAACTGTCTGGGCAATACTGGACATTATAATGCATAAACTTCAGTATAGAACATGGGAAATGAACATATTTTTTCTCACATAAAATGAATAGATGCTTTAGTAAGTTGGCGATTAATCCTCATTTATGGGAAGCAGACATGAGTGCATTAAAATCTATACATACAGGTTTAGCTTGTCTGCACTTGACTGCATTTTCATTTCATTCAAATGAATAAGCGGCATGCTCCTTTTTACATCTAACTTTATTATGATGTATGCATACAAATACAAACTGATTTGTATTATCTGATCATATTTGGCAGACTAATAAAGCTGGACATATGTCAGTGACTAAATCCAGTGGCATAATCAATTCAATGTGATGATTAGCTAATTGAGCTCACTAGTCAGGTCTGCCCAATACAATGGCCACATGGTCAAACTTCAGGAAAAACCTAAGATGGAGAAAGGAATAGATTACTATATTTTTGTAATTTATTTTATTATTATTCTATTATTAGACTCTGGATCACAATCTGCATCCAGGGTGCAGGGTGATGCTTTGGGGTTGGCATTGGTGCAGGCCTTCACAAGAGCTTTTAGTTGTGAATATGTCCTAACCACAAACATAAACAAATGCTATTGTTGCATTGCACATTGTATTGATTTCATGCAATAACATAATCAACTCTATAGTGTTTTTACTATATTGTTTTACAGAAAAGCCTTATTTTCTACTATGTTATTGTTGGTATCCAGTCCGGGCAGCAAAGTAAGAATTTCATTGTGCGGGGAAACATGTTTCTTACTGTACAATAAACACTTTGAATCTTTGAATCTTAACTACAACTGGCTTTAATTATCTTTAGCTTCCTCAAACAAATGGACCAAGGCCCATTCAACCACTGTCACACTTACATCCATACACTCAGCTGCACCGTCAGTTCTCATGTTCTCCCACAGGTCTCAAGTCTGGCCATCAGATCCACTACTTACCTCATCAATAGGCCCCAGCCCGGCCCCCTGACCGCCACCCTTCGCTATGTCTGCCTTTTTCCAAGCAGATTTCAGGGAACGGTGAATAATTTAGGAGAAACAAGACAAACTCAATTGCACTTTTTCATTAAACCTTACTGGGGCCTGAGGGTTAAGATGAGAGGATGTGGCTCAGGTGAAGAGTAGACAAGCAAGAAGGTGACTGCAGAAGGACATGTCAAACGGGAGCAAGGGGTCAAGCCAAGTGCCAGCCTCTTAAGTTCCTTGTTTTGCCAGGTGTGATTGAGTCAATAGATCGCTTGCCACTGAATCATGTCAGAGCCAGACAAAGACTGGTTGATTAATTAGAGGACTGAAATTTAAAAAATGTTTGATTATGTTTGATTAGCTGATATATGGAGCTGAAAACCTAAAGAAAAAATAAAATTGAGAAAATTAATTTTAAATGTTAAATTCTGCTGTGGTAAGTTTGACTATACTGTAGCCTGTATAGTATCTTATGTAGGCCAAGAGCACGCTCATTCTGTATTTATTTATTTGATGCAATTTTTACTGCATATATACAAGTCCGTGTTGAATCCTACATTAAAAAGTATATGATCTTAAGCCCCGGATCTTCCGGACCTCTATGCACTGCCATTGATGACAGCATGCTCAGAGATACCCCTAGTGTAGTGCCCCGGCAAAAGGAATTAATTAAAGAGCTTCAACATTTTGAAGAAATAATCAGCCAAAATTATCACTGTAATAAACTAAAGGTACACTGGGCTATGTTCTAACTACTTTTATATGCTATTTGAATATCAATATGTGCTCTACTTTTACTTATACCATATTTTGATTTGACCGCTGCCCATCTTATTGTTGCCAAGGTTTTGTGATACAGGGGCGCCCTCTAGTGTATTACAAAGCAATATAAAAAGACGGAGTGAACAAACACAAATATAAATATATATTTATAATTTCAACATTCAATTTTTTAGATTGCTTATTAACGGAACAAATTATTTCCGAAAACAAACATTTATTTGAAATAGGCCCCCACTCAGGGCGGATATGACGTCACGCGGCCTGTACTTGCGCTTCCGGTCGGATCTGCGCTGTTGCTGCTGCTTGTCAACAGAGCCGCAAAGGGCATCTGTGGCCAGGACATAGTTATACATTCAGCTCGTACCAGGGTCCTGTCCTCGCCATGCCCATGTACCAGGTAAAGCCCGTGTGTGGCGTTCACGTAGAGGTTGATTTGCCCACGTGCATGTACAAAATACCAAATATCCACACGCAGCACGGGGACAGCTGCAGCTCTGACCACGCGCTTCAGGTAACTGCTAACGTACTTTATTTAGCTAAGTAAATACTAAAAATCTATATGGCATCATATTCTCGCTTTGTACAATTTTAGCAGTCATACATTCGTAATTAATATCCCGCCGCATAAGCATGAGCAGATTTAACTCATAATCAGGCCAGCAGAATCAGCGTGTGAACGCCGAGAAATCACTGTCTTCCGCCTTCTCTGTATGATGCAACAAAACACAGGACAGCAAATGAATATCGCACATTATTATTATTATTAGTAGTATGATTTATTATTATTATTGGACATTTTCTTTGTCAAATTCTTACATTGAATGAAATGTACACCTTAACATCCATCCATAACATTATAGACTCCTGATTATTAGTGGTTATTGGTCATAATGTAATGTAAGTTTTACGATCCTCTTATTATACATAATATACAGCAGCTGACACCTTTCCATCAGAACCAGTGTTAACTATGTCAGCATTTTGAGCAGCTGTAATCAGACCACACCTGTCAGTGGTCCTAATCTATGCCTGATTGTTTTATGTCTTGTATTAGTTCCATAAGTCTAATGATGATCTTTTCCCACAGAATGGAGAAGTGGACCCAGCAGTCAAAGCTCTGGAGTCTCGTCAGGATGAGATTATGCGTAAACTGTACGAGCTGAAAGCAGCTGTGGAGGGACTGGCAAAAACGGTGACCACTCCAGATGCAGACCTGGATCTGACCGTCAGCAGCAGCTTGTCCTCCCAAAGCCCCAGCACCACAACCTTTAAAGGCACGGCAGACCTGGAATCTCTTCTGGGCAAGGTAAATTCCTTGGTCACACCCAGCAAAGTTATGAGAACACCCACGCCTGCTCTTATTATATCTTTGATCACTCTGCAGTTTGTTTTCATGAACAATAGGGTTATAGCTTTTATTTACTTTGCTTCATGTCACCAGGACCTCGGTACTCTTCGGGACATTGTGATAAACGCCAACCCGGCAGAACCACCTCTGACTCTGTTTGTGCTCCACGGCCTCTTGTGTCAACATTACAGTGTCCTGTCCTCTGTCCATGTTCACTCCTCTGTTGCCAAAGTGCCTCCTCATCTCCTATCCTGCCTCGGGCCACGCCACGCAGACAGCTATGCCCGGCAACTGTTCCAGCTCGGCTTCACTCTCATATGGAAAAACGGTAAAGCTACTGGTTAAGATAAAGAATTGTAATACTGCTGATAATCCACAGTATTTAAACATGGGCCTACTTTGTGTCAAATATGTCAGTTTGTTTTATTTTCGTTAAAGAATCCAGACAAAAGTCAAAAGTCTCATTCCAAAGCTCTATGATAGCTGATTGATAGTCCATTCCTACACACTGATTGTCCTGTCTGACCTTTCCACAGTACCCAAGTTGCAGATGAAGTTCAGCATTCAAAATATGTGTCCCATTGAAGGGGAGGCCAACGTAGCCCGATTTCTCTTTAAGCTGCTGGCTCCATATCCATCCGACCCAGCAATGGCGACCTTGGTGGATAGTTGGGTGGATATGGCTTTCTTCCAACTGGCCGAGGGGAGCCCCAAGGAGCGAGCGGCTGTCCTGCGTGCCCTCAATTCAGCTCTGGGACGTACCCCGTGGCTGGCTGGGTCCGACTTCTCCCTTGCTGATCTTGCATGTTTCTGTTGTATGCAAAAAAATGGCTCCGCCTCCTCTGCTCCTGCTAATGTCCAGCGCTGGTTAAAATCTTGTGAGAACCTAGGTCATTTTACTCCTGCAAATCTCCTGCAGTGACACTGACTGTTTTCAATTTAGAGCCAATAGGAAGATGAGAAAAGGGAAATGGATTATTCTTTGACATGTTCCTACCTACTGCATAACACATTACTAAACTCAAAAGGAACAATATGGTTGATGTGGTAACACGCAAACATGTAACAGTCTGTTTACCATGCTTCTTTAAAAAAATTAAATCTCATGTTTATGCAATAGTGGAAGCATGGTTGTTTTTATAGATAAGGGCTTGATAAAGTGATCAGTAGCCCACACACACTACACTTTACATCCACTTTGTGCCTAATACAATCCTCAATGTGTATGTGTGTGTGTGTGTGTGTGTTAACATGAACAGAACTCTGTTTTGATTTTAATATTTGTATTCTGGCGTTAATAAAATGTCCAGTTTGGATTAATCTTTGAATGGAGTTTTTAATTAGTCTTCCTAGCTTATGTGTCTTTAAAAAGTCTGTCTTCTCCTAAAGCAAACTGTTAATGTCAGCCCATCAAGTATGGTTGTAGAGTAAGGTGTGGCTAAACAACTAAAGACTTATTCACTAAACGTTTGGTTCACATCTGTTTGTTTTGTATCATCTGCTCCTTACACTAATGCAGGCGTAGCTCTGTTCCAGTAGCCTAGCGTTTTTGTTTGTTTTTGCAACTACAGGTTTTGGACGAGAGGATTTGTGGTCTCTTAAAGGCAGTTTAGAATAATTAATTCTTGTGTTAGTGGGAGGCAATTGTTCCAAACATATCGAATCCGTTTACACTAAAGGCTGCATGAAAATTCACCAGTCTCATCCTGCCACATATCTGCTGCTCCAGTATTCTCTCACCAGACTTACATTAAAGACCTGTGGCACAAACAATGTTTTATATATATTTTATAGATCATAAAAAAAGATGTGGTAATGCATTTGCATACAACAGCTGTAGAAACAACAAATATTTTAACAAAAAGAATCACCCTGTGACAACCTCAAATCACAACGACGGCACAATTGGAAAGGTACCTTTGTTTGTATGGTCCTTAAATGTTTTTGCTCAAGATTGTCAGTTACAGTACATTTTATATAACTGTTGTTAAGGTTGGCCAACATGCTATTACACGGATTAAAGTACATTTGATCCTGCAAATGGAAAAACGTAATGTCATTGTTTATTGTTTTTTATTTGGTGTCAAGTGAACACACATTACTGTTGTATTTTAAGAGCTGAATGCGTTCAAAATAACCATCTGTCAGAATATTTCTCTGACCATGAACCAGGTTTCCTTTCTGACAGAAGAGCCTCTGGACGGGTGCCGTGGAGGGCAGCATGGTGTTGTATTTTAGAAACAGCTGCTTGACTCGGGGAAAGTCCTGTAGGCACTCCAGGCTCTTTCCTGTTCCTTCAACGTACTTTCGGATCTCCTCTGTCACTCCACGCTGAAGCAGATGAAGAGCGGGCTTTGTGGGCCCGTAGTTGAAGAAGTCATCCTCAGACTGAATAGCTGGCATCATTGCAGCGCTGTTTCTATCTGGGATGTTACTGAGATCCACTTGAGATGCAGTCGAAGCCAGCAAAGAGCACATCTCCTCTCTCTCAGAGGCCGCCATCCACCACAGGCGAAACTGAGGAGTTGTTGCAGTTGCGAGCTTTGCTTCTGTGCTTGAAAACAGCTCCTGGAAACGCACATCGATGGCCACCACAACAGCATTAATAACGTCACCAAAGTAATTGGCTGCATCTTTGTGTTCACTCAGCTTGTTCTTTAGGCTGAGTACAGTTGGGATCACTAAACCCAAATAACATTTTTGTTCAGCTTGAAAAAGTTCGAGTGCAAAGGCAAGTGGGTGAAATACAGTCACATATTCTTTGAGGAAGGCCATCTCCTCCGGTTGTGGACGTGGGATCTCCAGACGGGCACACAGCTCTGTCAGCTCTCGTTCGCTCAGTGAGACTATCTTCTGAATGGCACAATACTCCACATTCCAGCGGATGACGGTGGGAACAACAAGGGCCATCTTCCCGATCTCCTCTGCACACGCCATACCAACCTGTAGGTTATGACATTTACTCCATATGCTATACACCTTGGACATTGAACTGTAATGCAGCTGGCACATGGGCCCCTGGGACATCGCCCGCCAAAAGTCCTCAGTGACGATCCGCTCCAGAGTGTGAGAGGCACATTGTTGCACAGGAGGCAGAAACAGCAGCATCTCCTGATCTGGCTCCACGTCAAGTACAGCACCTACATTCTCATAGAGTCCAATGTCATCGTTTTCTTGGCTATTCATCGCAAACTCATTGAAGACACTGATAAACGGACTCCCATTGTCAGTAAATGTAGTCTGTACTTTGCTTTCAATATTGTAAGCCAGGTGAATGTCATGTATACGTCCTGCAATGGTGTCAAAAGCTAGTCTGCCCTGAAGCCTTGCAAAGCCCAGGGCAGCAGATTTCCTCTCCAGTGTGTCAGGGTCAATCCAGTGGCACGTCATCCCAAAAAAGCTCTCGTTGTGGGCAGTCCAGATGTCTGCAGTGGTGCAAACATACTGGATGGTGCTGAGTTTTGCCAACAGTTCCCCTCGCATTTTAGAGAAAGCCTGGTCAACCTTTGTGAATAATGTAACTCTGTCTGTGACCTTAAGTCCATCACTTAATCCTGCAATCAGTTTTGTGAAGCCAGGCTGCTCCAACAGGTAAAAGGACTGGCAGTCCTCCACAACAAAGTCAAAGATAAGATCATCAATTCTTGTCTGGGTCATGCATTTAGAGATGATTTCGGCTTTGATTTTTTTTAGCTCTGCATGTCTGTCCTCTCCATTGTAGTCTTCTTTTCTCCTCACCTTCTTGTTCCCAGGCCTGGAGTCACAACCTAAGTGACTTCTCTGGAAAAAGAAAATAAAAACCATCTGTTTACATTCGTGGTGATAATGTGATATAAAGACAATTTCACTAACTTCAGCTTAACAACTGTTCAGTTCACCCAAAGGGACATTAGTGAAATAAAGTGCATACAATAGATATTGCAGTGCCATGAGTCACAGGCGTGCACACATGTAACGTTATGAGCACAGACGTGTAACGTTATGAGCACAGACATGTAACGTTAGAACACTTTTCAAACGTATCGCCCTTGAAAGCAAACTGGATATTCACAGTGTCACTGAAAGCAATAGAACTTACGTCTAAATGCTTCTTTAGATTTGAGGTGGACGTCTTCGACGTGGACAAGAGGTTAACCCTCGGCAGACATAGATTACATTGAACGATGATATTTTTCCCTTGGTCTGCCTTGTACGTGAAATGGTGGCTGTAACGCCAACCACTTATTGCCGTTTTGACTTCCCCGCTGGCATCATTCTGAACCACTTCTATTTTGGGTGGTATGTCGGCGGACATGATGTCTTGTTATTTGGTAAAAGTAGCGTAATCCGAAAAAGTAATCGTGATTACAGGTAAAGTAACGATGGCGGCGGAGAGATCCTCCTGAAAAGGGGCAGGCCTTTGTGGGCGAGAACACAAACCGTGGACCATGACGCAGACGTCTGCCGAGAGTGCACGCAAAATAACACTCGACGGATAAAACACGTGCACTACACAGAGTCGAGGAGCGCATGCTCATGACTGCCAGCCCTGTGTGCCTGCCTGTGTGTACCACAATGTGTTGGCGCCATCACCTGGCGCGTAAAGGTAAAATCACGATTGTTAAGTCCGTCCAAGCTACCAAATTGAACCAAACTTTCAATTTAATGAAATCCTACATCACACACAATCAAAAGATAAATACAGTTCCCTTTGATGGCGTCTCGTGATCAGTAGTTAAAATTATAACAATCTTCATAAAAATCCACAAGCCCTTGTGGAAAACTTGGTTAAAGAAAGCAGACATACAGTACAGACCAAAAGTTTGGACACACCTTCTCATTCAATGAGTTTCCTTTCTTTTCATGACTATTGACATTGTAGATTCACACTGAAGGCATCAAAACTATGAATTAACA
>JAVQKC010042473.1:0-28533 GCA_036025475.1 Philypnodon macrostomus
ATATAATAACCACAGAGAAAAGTGGAAGGATATCTTGTTACACATTGAATGCTGTCTTTTAGTTGGATTATGTAAAGTCACAGGCAGTAAAAAGACTTTTTGGGCCAATTGAGAGGTAAACATGAGGGCCACAAAAAATTGCTCTGCGGGCCGCATTTGGCCCCCGGGCCATAGTTTGGACACCCCTGCCATAGACAAAACCACAGCCCTTCTTCACATAACTCTTTTCCTGATGATTATACTGAGAACATCGCTAAGCATTTTGGTTGTTTGGTTGTAAACAAAGATACAGGGACTTTTTAATGGCTCTGGAAATTCTTATTAAGTAGTATAATAGGCTTTGGAATATAATTGTTGTTTTGAGAAATACTCTTACTGTAAAACCTATGGTGGTTGTATACATAAGATCAAACAAGTTCATCACCTGAGGACGTGACTTGGATGTAGAGGAAACCTCGAAATCCGTCTTTGTTTTTTACCTGTGGAACTTGCATACACTGCTCTTGGCTAAAAAGTCTAGAGCAAGATTTGACAGCAGACTTCATGTGCGTGTGTCCATGTGTGTTTGTGTATATGTTTGTCTTTATGTGCCTCTGGGGCCTTTATGACTGTGGAGGATTTGGACGATAGCCAAGTCAAACTATTTTGTTTCTGCTTGAGGGCCGTTTGGTCTTTGACTATGGGGCCTCTCTGTGTCTTTATGCTACTCTCTCTCCAGTTACGCTCCATCTATGCTCTTTGTGTGTATATAAACCAGATTATGTAAGCATTAAATTACCTGGTAATTAAAACACTACTGGGACAAGTGCAGCGAGGAAGAGCGGTGTAGAGGAGAACAGGGGGGCAATCAACCAAAAACAAACATGTTAACAAATACATAGGATAACATTGTTTTAGTCTGTATGCACTATATGTGGTGCACTGCCCCCTTGTGGTAATAGAGTTTCCAAGACCTAAAAACAAAAGTTAAGCAAATTAATAGTTTGAAAATAATACTTTTATTTAGAGTGTTACTGAGGTGTGGCGTTTGGTCTAACATTTACTTATTATTTAAATTTCTGTTTTAGCTTTAGCCCAGCTTGAGGCCAGACCCAGTCCAGTGGAGACTCTAGTGGCCAGGCTGGCAACACTGAAGGAAGGTTTGATGGACATACCAACCACAGCTGAGGCAGTGGAGCAGGCACAGGTATGTACAAACAGAGAAGATACAAATTTGTAAAATTTTATACATTTTAATATGCAGAAAAGTGTTTGATCCTTTGACCGACTGATGTACACTCTCTCTGGATTTGGCTTCCTCCCAACATAAAGACATGCATGTGTTGGTGACTGTAAACTATGGTGAATGAATGTGAGAGTGAATATGAGTAACTGGCCTTTGTGGACCCTGCCTAAGGTCCATAGTTGCTGGGGAAGACTCCAGCCACCCATGACTCTTAACGAGAATATGTGGATAAAGATGAATGAATATAATGATGCATTTATGATTTCTTGTTCTTGTTATATTAGTGTGGTTAAGCTGTGATTCTGCACGTGCTCTTTGACCTTCAAACATTTTTGTGACTTTGTTTCTGTCTGTGCTTTTGTATGAACAATGTACCAGTATAACCCATAATCTATGTCTGCTGTCAGTTTTCCTTTAAATACAATGGGCCTCTTTTATCAGTTACCCACTTCCTTCTTTGAGTCAATGCTCTGAGTGTGTTTTGTGATATGTTTCTGTTTCCCTCCTCCTCCATCTTTTTGTGGGGAATGCTTCTCTTGTTAATGTGACAGATAGGCATGGTGCCGGATTGGGGGCAGGGTCCTGGCACATTCTGGGCAGCGTGCCTGTACATGCAACAGCTCACTCATTCAACCTCTTAAACACGGCATGCAGTCCCTCCACAGCGTATACCAGTCCAATTTGTACATTTTAGGGCTGCACTGGTAAAAGTAGCAAAAAAAACCTATACAATTATTTGTTGAAAATGGTATATGGAGTGTTTTTAGAGTCACACTAACATATTCATATATATAGGCAAGGTGGGTGAAGTGTCTTGCTCAAGAACAAGGATAAAACCCTCTTTCTCCTAATCTACTGCTGCTTCTGAAATTAAGTGGATCTGTCAGAAAACATTGCAAGTAAAGATTTTTAAGGGTCGCTGGTTCGAATCCCCATCTAGTGCATACTGTTGTTGTGTCCCTGGGCAAGGCACTTAACCCACAATACCTATGAATGAATGTGGTTGATTGTTTGATGGTGGTCGGAGGGGCCGTAGGCACAGAATGGCAGCTCCAGGGCAGCTGTAGCTTACCACCACTGTGTGGTGTGGTGTAACTTTGGAGTGAATGAACGTGTGAACGTGTCTAGAAAATGAATTAATTATTATTATTAAGTTTTAGATATATTCTTTTTTTTCCAGAGCCTATGTCTTGACATTGAACAAACCCAACAAGCCACAGATCCTGCAGAACAGCAGAGATGGAGCCAGCTCTCATCCAGTGCCCGAGAAGAGCTGAGCACTCTTCAGTGTGTCCTGGGCAGCATGAAAGACAGTCAGGTAGAGATTCTAATCATTTAATCACCAATGTGTATTATTATCTGAATTTAAAATAATTATATACATATTTGTATTTTTTAGGTACGTTTGGTGGAAGTGGAACGATGGCTGGATGCAGTGCAGGAACTGTTGTCTCGGGACGCTGCTGCACTCAGAGATGCAGAAAGTTTACAAGAGGAGCTTAACCAGTGCAAGGTTCATCACAATCAACAAGTTAACATTAAAAATACATATTATGGGACCTTGAAACTGGTTAAAACTACAGCCTTTTTATTTCAATGAATGTACAATGTATGTTTCTCATTGAACAGGAGCATGTGAATGAGATGGAGGCAGTGGAAAGTTCACTAAAGCAGATGGGTGAGAATGTGAGTGCTGTGCAAGTGACTGGAATCGATGGTCTGTCCAAGTGGGGACAAGACAACCTGGACGAATGCCGAAGCAGGTGGGACAAGCTCAGCAAACAGGTAAGAAAACTAGACTGTGCTGTGTCTTCTTCATTAGCTATGTGCTAGACTTGTGTCTTCAAACTTTCTTATTTGGAAAGATTTAGTCATTTTGGTAAAGTTATTGTCCTTATAAAACCTAAGACCGTATGTGCACACCTCCTAGCTGCTGAGCCATCAAGAAAGTGTTGTAGAGAGTCAGGAGCGGCAGGTGAATCTGAGGAAGGACTTGGCGGAGATGCAGGAGTGGATGGCTCAGACTGACGAAGAGTTTTTGATGAGGGACTTTGAATATAAAAGTCCAGAGGAGCTGGAGGCTGCACTGGATGAGATGAAGGTGAGATTTTGTGCCATTTTAGCACTAATTACTAAACTTAGCCTACAACTAAACCAACACTTAACTGGACCTAAACCTGATCTAAATCAGGATTTCAGACCTGGTTTAGACCTGGTTTAGTCCTACCAGGTCTAAACTAGGTCTGAAATCCTGATAATCAAATATATCTTGAACTGCAAAGGTCAGCATTCACCACAATTGTACCAGCCTGTCCCACAACCAGAGAATCACTGTAATAACTCACAGCTTCTATTGTCCCCCTTTTACCACAGAGGGCCAAAGAGGATGTGCTACAGAAAGAGGTGAAAGTAAAGATTTTGAAAGACAACATCATGGCTCGAGCAGCGCCCCCTGGTGGAGGCTGTGGGCCTGAGCTGACCTCAGAACTGGAGGGAGTTTTGGGGAACTACCAAAAACTGTGTGACCGTTTCAAGAGGAAGTGTCACACCCTGGAGGTCAGTACATTCCTGCATGAAGTTGATTAGCTTTTCTTTTAATGTGCAAAAAAATACTAAATAAATCAAATTATCTAGAAACAAATGATCTTAATCTCTTTGAGTGTAAAGTCATTGTTTGAGGCACAGTTTTGAGATCCTTGTTCCCAGACTCTGAGGCTCACCTTAAGGCCAAACATGGTGAACCAATGCTCATGTTTAGTCTTAGCCTGAAGTCACTTAGTCACCAGCATTTTCCCTGGTTGAAAATGCCTCATTGTGTTGTATATTCATATTCCATTCAAAGGGGATTGTCTCTTTACATCAGGATTAGTATTTTGTTGAATTTGTAGGCTTTTCTTTAAATAATTTTCTAATGCTTTTGTCTCTCATGTGTGTAGGAGATTTGGTCCTGTTGGATGGAGCTACTTCAGTATTTAGAAATGGAACAAACCTGGCTTCACACTCTAGAAGAGAAGGTCCAAGTCACAGAAAATCCTCCAGAGAGCACAGAGGCTGTCAATGAAGCTTTGGAGGTAATCTATTAATAATAGTAATAATAATTGTCTCTAAAGCATTTGCCAAAACATCTCAATTTACCAAAAGTTTCCAAAAGTGTTGTTCACACTTCAGTGACACTGCTCCTGGCTAACAGATTTGTATGTCTGTAGATACAATAATATTAATGCTGTTTAATAACCTTAGGATGAACTGAAAAATGCATACACTCATTATTTTTAAAACCTGTTAACAAATAAGTAAAAGTGAAAGATGTCTGATATGATTTTGTATTTCAATGTCAAAATTCAAATACACGTAACATTAATCACTGTGCCTTGGCCTGAATTTCAATTGAGATTCTACTTTCTTATTTAACCTCATTATCTTTGACTTTGTCTTCCACATTTCATCTCACTGCTATATCTGTAAAGTGCCTACAGCCCAAGTGTCAGAACCACTACAGTCATAACACTGCCTCTGTTACTTCACGTAGAGACATGAAAATTTGAAGTCCCTTGAAGACAAACTTTCTCTTGGTGCTCATTTGTTTTTGTTCACATACTGCTACATTGGCCAGTTCTATTTTTTTCACTCCTCTAAACCCATTATCCTTGTATGTGTCCTAATCATGCCCGTAGAAGCCTGTCTCTGCCCACCACCTTAGGGAAGCATATTTAATGACCTGCAGAAACAATGACTTCTCTCTCTCACTTTTGTCTTTCACTTCATTTTTTGGCCTGCATGGGTTTAACATGCTTTCCCTCACCATAACAGAATCGGTACTACATATACTTGCATGTCTTTGAGCTTTTTTGATTATTTCTTCTTCTCTTTTTGGCTTTTTGGGGATTTCTACAGCAGTTGTGCAAGGGCTCTTTTTATCCATCTTTCCATCCATCAAGTACACTTTAAATATTTTAACTTTTAACATTCTGTTGTCCCAGGAATCAGTTTCTATATCTCTTATCTTTAGTTCAATTTGAATCTGATTGTTATTATGATTTTGTCAGAATTGTTTACTTCTGATCCGTTTTTTAAAACATGATTTTTTTTGTCATTTATTTTCCCCCCAAAAAACAAAAAACAACAACAGTCATTGGAGAGCGTGCTTCGACATCCAGGGGACAACCGGACACAGATCAGAGAGCTGAGTCAGACGCTGATAGACGGAGGCATCCTGGACGAACTCATCAGTGAAAAACTAGAGACTTTCAATTCACGCTACGAGCAGCTCAATAACCAGGTCAGCGCAACAACAGTAGACAGTTCTATGCCAGTGTTTTAGACCAGTGTTAGTGTAGCAATGCTTTCAAAAGATTTAACATTAGTGTGTGTTTTAATGGTTAGTATCTATGTTCATCTGGTTTTGCTTCTGATGAAGTGGTTAAGAGAAGAACCTACCTGTCCTTCAAAATGTATACAACTTATGACAATGTGTGGTCTCTTTCTTGTAGTGATATGTGGTTCAGAAAATGTGAATATTTTGATCTTTTAATTCAAAAATATGTAAATGCACTGTTCTGTGTGGCTGCTAATGTATTTTGTCTGTGCCCCTCTCCAGGCAGTAAATCGTCAGATCAGTCTGGAGCAGCAGCTGCAGACTCTGAAGGAGAATGAACAGTCTCTTCAAACACTGCAGGAGTCTCTGAGTCAACTGGACCACACTCTGACTTCGTATCTCACCGACCACATCGACGCCTTTCAGCTTCCGAGCGAGGCACAGGTACTACACACCTTTAACTCTGGCATCTGACTTTACTATTCACTGGCCATTGTGACAGTTTTTTTTCAATTTTACTAGCCACTTCAGATATTTAGACAGTATATTAGGCATTTGTAGGCTAATGTTTTTAGTTAGAATACATATGCTCAGTATCCATAATCTATTGCTATTACCAAATGTAGTCAGTACTTTATTATGTATGTTTTAGAACTGTATTTTGAATTTCAATTAAACGTTTCTCCAGACTATTGGAGCTGAGATTGCTGCCCATGAGGCAACAGTAGAAGATATGAGAAGAAGAAATGTTGCCAACTTGCCTCCTCCTGCCACTGACGGAAAGGCTGCCCGTGGTGGGACAATGCTTGACCAGTTACAGGTAACACTGACACCTACTGGGAAACAATGAAAACTGCAGCTGAAAAGATTGTATAAATTGTTGGAGTTGCTCATTTAAGTTGCACTTTCATTTGAAAAAACTGCAATGAAGTGAAAATGCTGATATTTTTTTCCACAGAGGAAATTGAGGGAGATCTCCACCAAATACCAGCTTTTCCAGAAACCTGCAAACTTTGAGCAGAGGATGGTGGACTGTAAAAGAGTTTTAGAAGGAGCCAAGTCTGAGCTGCATATTGTCGACGTGAGAGACATTGAGCCAGAGAAGATCCAGTCCCATCTCACCGGCTGTATGGTGAGAAATATTTACAAATGCATATGATATGTCAACAAATATTTCTGCACAATGATAGTTCCACATATACAGAACCTCCCCATTTACTTTTATTATTTGTGATCTTCTAGAAACTTTACAAGCTGCTGAGTGAAGTAAAGCTGGAGGTAGAGACGGTCATAAAGACGGGACGACAGATTGTGCAGAAACAACAGACAGAGAATCCAAAAGCAATGGATGAACAACTTACAGCTCTGAAACTGCTTTACAATGACCTCGGTGCACAAGTAAGAATATTATGCTTTTATAGATTGATATCGTAAAGGCATCAATTATTCAACATCTCTGCAACCTTTACCAGGTCACAGAAGGAAAACAGGACCTGGAGAAGGCTTTGTTTCTGTCCCAGAAGTTTCACAAAGAGAGTGCTGGACTGCAGGAGTGGCTCAGCAGCAGTGAGACTGCGCTGCAGCAGAAGAATAATAGTGGAGACATGCCAGCAGACACTGACAGTGAAATCGCATGGGCCAATGTGAGTTTAAATTGATGACTATATAACAGTACAACTTTTCATGAATAGCTTTACATACATTTTTCTACATATTCAAGAACAGGGAATAATGAGTATACCTGTCCTGTAGGGCCTGCTAAAGGAGACAGAGCGGCGTAAAGCGGATCTGTCCAGTCTCACAGAGACCAGTGCAGGACTACAGACTCTGGTGGAGGGCAGTGAAGCTCAGCTCGAGGACAGACTCTTCAGCCTCAATGAAGCCTGGGGTCAGGTCCGGACACTGACAGAGGACTGGCTCAGTGCTATACTGGTGAGGGCATAAATAAGGAAGGTTGGGTAAATGTCCAATATACTATAAAACATTGTGTTTACAGAATCACCAAAATGAGGTGGAAATATTTGATGAGAACTTGGCTCACATTAGCACCTGGCTCTATCAGACACAGATCCACCTGGACGAGGCCGAGCGACTTCAACCTGCAGAGAAGGAGAAGGTCGTAAAGGTAAAGAAAATAACAAAGTAAAAATATTGCATTATTTGTTCAGATTTGTATACAATGATGGCTTTAGCATGCGTCACTCGCTGGGGAAATGGTTACTTACCTTTATAGTAGAATTTTACAGTAGAATTCAAAAAGGTTATTAAACTCTTGACACTTGAAGGACTGGTTTAAATATAAAGATGGTGCTAGCCTTGGACAGGACACTCTGTGCTAAAGAGTTATTCAAGGCTACACTGCCACCTGGGTCTAAATGAAGAACATGACTGATAGGGCCAATGGTCAAAAGACAAATAGCTGTTCTGTGTTTTGCTCTTAGCGCATGCTGGACGAGCTGGAGGGCACCAGTCTACGAGTGGACAATGTCAGGGACCAGGCCATTATCTTAATGACCAGCAGGGGGACCGCCTGTCGCGACGTGGTGCAGCCCAAACTAGCTGAGCTCAACTGCAACTTTGAAAAAGTATCACAACACATCAAAACAGCCAAGGTCAAAAAACAAAAACAAATGACCATAAGCTCTTTTGCTGTACCTTTGTGATTTAATATGATATATCTGTTTTAGATGCTGACCAGTCTGGAATCAGGTGAAGTGGAAATAGACCAGCAACCACTTCCCCAACAGGTATAGTGTTTACTGCTCATATTCACTCAAAAGCCAGTTCTTGTTACATTTGAATGTTTCATTAGGTTATACATGCAGAAATCCAAACAGAAGCCCAACCTAACGTTATTTCCACTGAGGCCCAGACTGTTGCAGAGGTGCAGGATCTTCAGGCCCAGCTCCAGGACACAATCATGACTTTACAGCAGCAGCAAGACACACACATCCTGGACGATGACAAGGTATCCCAAAACGGTCATAGTAATATTAAAAATTGTTTTCAATTATATTTCTGGTGGACTACAGGCTAAATAAACATCTTAATCTAATATCAAAAGCTCTGTCGGGTACTTCAAGGCCTTTCCAAATGTTGAATTCACTCTTATCAGTGTTTATGACATTATGAGCCACTGACAAACCCGACCAATCCAGAGCAAGGTCAATGTTCTTTCTTTTAACAGTGGCTACCGCTTTCGGAACTTTTGTCATTAACAAAAATCAAAATGTTCCTAGTATTTTTTATTGCCAGCATTAAAACTGTTGTACGTTAGATGGATGAAGAAAAAGCCAGTGTGGAGGATCTGCTACGAAGAGGCGAGATACTTCTGCAACACACTTCAGACGAGGGGCAAAGGGAGGAGCTGAGACTTTTATTGATCCAACTGCAGAGCCAATATTCTGCACACAGGGTAAGACTGTTTTTTTTCAAATATACAATTAACACATTGTATTGTGAGAGTTTAACAATTTGTGTTTAAACTAGGAACTAAGGTTGCTTCGAGTCAGACAGATAGAGGTGCACTCCACAACTACACACACATTTATTGAAAAGACTAGAGGGATTTCAAAAGAGGTAAGGTAACATTATTTCACTGTATTAATATGGTTTATTATTTGTACGTTGGGCTCTTTGGAGGAATTAATGCTCTTCTTCTTTTTCAGGAAATGTCTTCATTAGAGCATTGCAGTACCCATTTGCGAGGCCCATCTGACTACCTCTTGGCTATCAACAAAGTACTTCTTTCTATGGCTGACAATGAGCTGCTCTTGAACTCATCTGAACTAAGCGGTGGGCTGTATGAAGACTTCTCCAGCCAGGAAGACACTCTTAAAGTAATACATTCAGTCTTTGACATAAAATACCTTAAACTTTCCTACCTTCTGAATTGTGTTTTTTTTTTCTCTACAGAATATCAAAGAGAACTTGGAGGTTTTGGGCGACCAGGTTACAGCCATCCATGAGCGCCAGCCTGATGCCATCCAGGACGCCTCTACTGCTGAAGTGGCTCAGATCGGAGATGCTCTCACTCAACTCAACGCTGAGTGGGACCGGATCAACCGCATGTACAACCACCGCAAAGGGTAGGTCCACCAATCACATCACAATTGAAGACAGAAGTAATAGTAATGAACAAAATTTAGAAATTAAAAAAATGCAATTAAATAAAAATGAATGTTAATGTTAAGCTGTGTGAAGATGTTCCAGTTAGCAGACAGAATAAAACAGATAAAGAAAGACTCTGAAACAAAACAGAAACATACGCTGTCCTTGAATACACTCAAAACAGTTCCTCAGGCATAAACAGCTCATTCACAATCTTACAAACAGAGTGACCTTGATTACTATCAGGTCTTGGGCAAAAGCCACTTTCATTTGCTCCCCGTAATTTGTGTGTATTTTGTGTGAACTGTATTCTACAATAACTTGAAAAGTAATTTTGAAGATTGCATACAATTGCCAAGGAGCCGTTTATCTGTGATCACAACATCCTCTGGCAATCATTAAAAACCCAGTGATGGACTGTTCAGTAAAATTGCTCATCCTAAACTCATTTTTGGAGCTTGTATCTGACCAGATTCATTATGCTACACGCTGTGCTGCTGTGTGAGGAAATAGACCTGCATCAGTAGAAGATAAAATCTTGTTTATATTAGGTATTTAAATGTAATCAGCCTCTTGCTTGATGCAGGCGTCAGAGGTCAACCTCTCCTTCTGTTGCCAACAATATTTGAGGAAATTGTGGTGAACTATTTTCTACCCTGAAAACGGATGCATATCTTATTCATTTATTTTTATTTTTAAATAATAAATAAATATTGGAGCCTGCATGTCCCCCCTGTGTTACTGTGGGTTATTTCTTCGAGCATTCATGTGGAAAAGTGCCCAAAGTGAATGTGAGAGAATGATTGTCTGTGTGTGTATTTGTCTCTCTGTCAGCCCTGTGAGTAAAGCTTATAGTTGCTAGGATAGGCTCTAGGCACCCACAACAAAAAAATACTGGGGAAAATATCCAAATGCTTTATTTCTGTATTTATTTTCGTGTTGTTGCAGGACCTTTGACCGTGCCATTGAGGAATGGAGGCAGTTTCATTGTGACATGAATGACATGAGTCAGTGGCTCAGTGACACCGAGACACTTCTGTCTGAGAGCTTTGGACCTGACGGACAATTGGACGTGGACAGAGCCCGGCAGCACCAGCAGGTCAGTGGACAGTCAGAGGAAATCACACTATGTTTGTTTTGCTTATCATGAAAAATAATTGCTCTTTTGGCAGCAATACTTCTCAAAATGTTGGACAAAGCGTTTCGACCATTTTACATCTAATTGGGCTATTGGCAGATATTTCAGTAAGATAACCACAGGCATAAAGAGCATTTTGCAGGAGCAGATTGTTGGCACTGGATGTTCCAACTTTTTCTGAATTACTTTTTTACATTTTACAGCTTACCATGACTTCAAGTATTATTTTCTGTTTTCAAAGAAGAATATATTGCCTACTGAAATGCACTCCATTGGTAATTGTTATTGTTCTAAAAGATTAAATTGAGCACCCTCCTATTGAAGTGGAGAGCTTTTAATTGACTCTTTTTGATTATTGAAGTGCCAATTACTTTCCAGGGGGATTTCTCTAAAACCATTGCATTATCAGTCAGTGCAGCTCTACCACTGGCAACTAAAGCTTGGAAAGAATTAGGATTTAGCATTATATTAGGGCCATGGGGTTGATAGTTGAAACAATCCATCACATAAAATGAATACAATAACTAGAAATTCTGTTGTTTATTAATTATTGGGTGTTTGTCTGTTTGCATTCAGGAGCTGGAGGAAGGTGCTGCAAGTCACCAGGCTGACCTTGCTGTGTTGAATCAGACCGGAGAGCAAATAATTGAGCAGTTGTCTTCCCCTGATGGATCCCTGCTTGAAGAAAAGATACAGATTCTGGGCCAGAGGTGGAGTGATGTCAACCGGCAAATCCTGGACAGACAGCGAAGGTAAACAATGAAGTTGGGCCATAATGCTATATGGATCTAGACTTTATTCAATTATTAGGATTATGTATTTCTGTGTGGTTATTGTTTAGTGTAACAATGCCGACTTTGCCTTTTGTCTTTGTTCGGTAGGTTATCACTCGAGTCAATCAGTCAGTCATTTAAATGTAAATTCAGGATTAGGCCAATGAGCTAGGAGAAATGAAGATCTTAATCTCTGTTTTGTGTCCGTGTGTGTAGGCTTGCAGCGGCAGACTCAGGCCTGTCAGACCTGATGAGGAGAAGTGGAGCACTGGCTTCATGGCTGGAGCAGGCAGAAAATGCTGTGAACTGTCACTCTGTCACCACCACCGACAAAAACCTCAAAGAACTCAAGGTATACGGCAAGCCCAAAAGCACACTTTTATCATTTTATCTGTGACTCTGATATATGACAGATCAATGGGAAAATGATACAATGCATGACAATAAAACATGCAAATAAAAACATTATTATAAAAGCTACACCTTTGTAGTAGCTAGATTTGAAGCCAGAAGGATTGCAATAATTTTGAGAAAAGATTAATTGTATGATTGATTGAGAATAGATTCAAACCCTCTATACATTATAGTGTTTAAAATGTAGAAATAATTCTTACATTTTTGTATAGGCATTGGCTGAAGAAATGGATGCCCAAAATGACCGTCTTGGTTGGCTTAACAAGCACGCACCTCAGATACTAGCCAATCCAAGTGTGAGCCCTCAAAGCAGAGAGCACCATGTTTCAAAACTGAGGGCCATCAACCTCAACTGGAGCAGGGTATCTGTTTATGTTCTGTTCTTTTTACTACTTAGTTCAGAATGAATGAATAACCCGTTACTAACGAGGTCCTATACCATGTACTTTCTACAGGTGACTCATGAACTATTGGACAAGGTGCGTGAAGTCGAGTCTAACATTCACACCCACGCTCAGTTTCAGGATAGAATGAACAGGCTAACCGATTGGGCAGTTCTTACACACCAGACAGTTGCAACAAGAGGCCTGGCTCCTGGACAAGCACAGGTAGAAAAACAGTTCGGAGAAGTCTGAAAGTTGAAGTATGTTTGGCAAAAATCATCAAATGTAAATTGTTTTGTTTTTGTTGAAGGCTCTAGAGGCCTCGATGAAAGACAGAAAGAGAGACTTGGAGGATCTGTTGGCTCTTTCCATTGAGCTGCAGAGGAGACACCAGCTATTGCCTCAGGAAAAGGTGTCCATTTACAATAGTATATCTATATATTAGTACATGCATGTTTAGCAGGAATGACAATAGTTATGAATCTTTGTTATGTGTCATGTGTAGAATAAAGTAGAGCAGCTAGCGGCAGAATGGAAAGCTTTGGATGGTCGTCTGAGAGAGTCTCTTCAGACGCCTGTGTCTCCATGGACCATGCACCCACACCTCGTCCAGCACCAGCAACTTGGTAAAATATGAATTTACTTAACCAAATAGCTGATATTAATTCAATATTTTATTGCCACTCAATTGTAAAAGGTGAAAACTTAAAAGGAGAGGATATAATGGTAATAACAGTAAGTAAGTAAAAATGTCATCTTTATTAGCACCATTTCAACCATTATGATCTGCCTTTTTTGTCTCCCCTCAGTATCTGCAGTCCCTTCTGCTGTGCAAATGGCAAGTCTAGTTAGTGAAGACCCCCACCATCAAACCCCTCACACCCCGGACACAGTGGCGCCCACAGATCTGAACAAGACTGCTACTGAACTGGCTGACTGGCTGGTTCTCATCACACAGATGTTAAAGTCCAATATTGTGACTGTGGGTGATACTGATGAGATTAGGACCACAATTGGACGACTTCAGGTGAGCAGTGGAGCCTCACTAAAAATATTATGTTAATTTTTATGTAAAAAAAATATTGGATTTAATGTGATATTTTTGTTGTCCTGACAGGTGACTAAAAGTGACCTGGAGCAGCGTCACTCACAGTTAGAAGACATTTTCACTTTGGCTCAAAACATCAAGAACAAGACCTCCAATTTAGATGTCCGCACATCCATCACTGAAAAATGTAAATTATATGTTACTAACTTATTACTTACACTATTACACAAGTGAAATACACTTAGATTGTGTAAAGAGATGTAAAAGTATATCAATTTGTCCAACTACCCAATGTTGTTGGGATACCAGGACCCTTCAATACATCAATAATAGCCTGTAATGTTATTTGTTTCTAGTGGAGAAAGTGCGAAGCCAGTGGGACAGCACTCAAAACGGTGTTGAGGCACGACTACAGCAGCTGGACAATATGATCGGCCACAGCAACCAGTGGGAGGAGCAAAGAAAAGAGGTCACGGCTTTTATGGTACACAATGAGGGACGCTTCCACAGCTTGCTCCAGCAGTCCAGAGAGTCCCTGACCAAACAGCTTTTTGAAAACAAGGTGAGATCTTGACTTTTCACTATGTCCCTGCAATGGCCCATATAGGAAAGTCACTACCAGTCATTTCGTAAACCTGTTTTGAGACCAGAATAGATTTGGTCAGCTCATTTGAATCACAGAGGGAAACTGTTGTACTGCTAAAGCATGTACAAGGTAAGAATTGATAAATGAATGACCCCGGGATACGAACACTTAATGCCTTATTAACACGTTTACATCCATCATCCATCATTTTACTTTAGCAGGATGGTGAGGAACAAAGTCACTGCTCCACAAGATAATCCTGATACACTATAGATGACCACTAGAGGGAAACTGAGCTCAACAAACTCGTTGGTGTTCTTTCACCGCTCACCACTTTTGGCTCGTCTTGTAATCCAGGGACTGTGACTGTCCATTATAAGTCTTAACTAATAAAAAATGTATTGTATCACATTTGCACATACATTTCATATAATGTCTAACCACAACAATATACATCAAAGTCTGCATGCCCCGATACAATGTGACATTTTCATTTATCAACAATTCATTCACAATTCATTTCATCATTACGCTCATTTTTTTGTTTGTTATATTATAGGCTTTCGCTCAGGATTTGGGAAGAGGCCAGGCCATTGTTGCGGGCTTCAATGAGCTCTCCAACCATCTTTTACATGAATATTCTCTAGACGACACCAGGAGGATCAAGGAGGTCACGGAGAAACAAAATGCCGCCTGGAACAGCATCAACAGCAGGTGCACAATCACTGTCTGATATACCATTTCACAAGATTATATTATAGTCTAAACAATGTCAACATATTTAGCACTCGCTCTCTCTGGGTAGAGTCTGCATGTCTTCCTTGTGTTCTCACAGGGGACTCCGGCTTTGTCTCACTATCCAAAGACATGCAGATTTAGTGACTCTGAATTGAATTGAATGAATGTATGTGAGCGTAAATGGTAGTTTGTTATTGTATGTCTCAGTGTTAGCCGTATGACTAACTGACCATTGTCCTGGATGTAGCCCGCCTAAGGCCCATAACCAAGGGTGACAGGAATAAGGGGAAACATATCCATTGTTTACATAATATATGGACTTTATAATTTCAGGGTGAATGATCGTCAGGCTCAGCTGGACAGTGAGCTCAAAGGCCTGCAGATGTCCCTTCGAGAGCTGGAGTCCTTCCTCAAATGGCTGCAGGAGGCAGAGACCACAGTCAATGTTTTGACCGATGCTTCAAAAAAAGAGGATGTGTCCCAGGACTCTGCCCGGGTGAAGGAGCTCCGAAAACAGCTAGAGGTAAGGTCACAATGTCAGGGCTATTTTGGTAAACACAATTTTAGTCCCTTTTTTGAGACAGTGCTTTTTTAAAATTGTGTAGACGCATCAAACACTCGTGAATTGAAAGTCACCTGGGATATGACACTTAAAGCTTTATTCACATCTTGGGTGATAGAGCACATCAGTGACTTTGGTATGGCTTCTTGATGTTGTCTCCTGCTGCTTTGAACATTTATTGTATACTTGGTTATCTGTTGTCACATACCACTAATGTTACCTTTGCTGAAATGAAGTCAAACCTTGAACAGTTCAAGTCTATATTTTGTCTTCATCATGTAACACTATTTGTGCAGCCAGACTTTATCATCTACTTAGTGTGAAGGCATTGAACATTTCTCTTGAGCAGCTTGTCCTTGGGAAAATGATAAAAACCCCTTCTGTCACACACAGTAATGGAACCATCTTCAATGCCATCCAACTTGTAGTGCAAAAATATTAAAGAAGGCCCAGGGTTTAGCAACACACATCACAATTGATGATTAAGAAGTAAATGCTAATGTTGTGCCCATGTCTATATCTGTGTCATATAAGTTTATTCTTTTTTAGTTGTGTAGTAGAAGCTATATACAGCTGACTGGTGCCTAGAGCTTTCATTTCATCTGTGGGTCATAGTTGTACAATGAAAGTCACAGTAGATGATCGATGGTCCAAGTTCATGAAGTAGTTTAATGAAACAGAAACAGACTCATGACTTCAGAGGGCGGCCGCTGTCACAAAGGTTAGGCCCTCAACACTTTCATTAACTCTAATGGCTGCTCTGTTGCTGTCAAGTGTCAACTTATTTTAATCACAGTTTCTGGCCACAGGCTATTGGTGTTATGACTGCTTTATAAAAAGTGAATGGACATGACAAATACAAATGAGGCACATTCAGTCAGAACATAGACTGTGAAGGTGAAATGGAAATTCTACCTGCAACTGCAAAAGCCTATACAATTTTAAATGTTCTATCCCTGTTCAGACTCAGCGGTCCACATGACGTTGATATGAATTGGTCTATTTGTGGCTACAGTAGTGCCTGTAGTGTGGTTAGACATGTGGAAGAGAGTGTTTTGCTCTGACATCTTAGGCCTTATCGTCAGCTTTTTACTATGGTATAATGTTCTTTCCACACCAACCCATACACCATAACAGCCCCTAGATATGAGACATTTTCATGCAGATCTGAGTCTGAAATTAATTAAAAAAGGCTGAAAAAGACATAATTTGAACTGTATACAAGTGAGATGGAGAAGGTGGGTCTCCAACCCTGTTAGTTAAAACCTGTTGTTGTCAGAGCTAATACCGTTGAATGTGTTTGTCTGGTTGTAATTCCCTGTGAAGTGAGTCGATGCTCAGTGGGGATGACTGAATTGGACTCAGGAGCCAGTTAAACCTTGTCTAAACACTGCTCTTCTCTGAGCTCATTATATCCTTATTCCTTTATATACTATATATGTGTTTTAGTCTGTCAGTACACAGCCATTACCCAGGCTTTATGTGAAATAACTATTTATACTGATGTTTATTTGTTTACATTTCTCCTTGTGTTACCTGACAAGACTTGAATCTAGTTGTATTCCCAAAAGGCTTGTGTCTCATACATTCATTATAAATGCCCCCATTATAGTAGATGTTTTTATAATAGTTGTTTTCATTATGAAGTAGCACTCAATCTATGCACCTTAAAATAACAGCTTACAGCACAAGTGAGTGCAAATGCCATAATGTATACATGTATACTTTTGGCCAGCTACACCGTACCTAATAAAATATCTAGGGCTGTAGACGACTAAAGAAGAAAGATTCATCGACTAAGGCAGTTCTGTGCTGTGAAGAGAAGGGAATGTTTGAGTGTAACACCAACATGTAACATAACTCTAATAGGTTCAGCATGCATGTTTAGAGATTGTGTTTTACTCAATCTGGTTTGATTTGCTAAAAATATCATGGCTGTGTTAACCAGCATTTGAAGAGGTGTACCTAATTTTCATCGTTCTTGCTGCTTTACCATCACCTACATTCCGATTCATTACTTCTCTGTGACCATGCCCTCCACTACATTTATTGTGTGAGCTATTTTTGTCTGATAAATAGAGTTTGAAAACCTTTATCGTTTCTTGACCTTGACCTTCAATCTTTCTTCCATCCACCTCTCTACCTACCTCTTCTTTTAGTCATTATTTATCTGGCATTTCAAAGAATGGCCTTGCTGTTGTATTTTCTGTTAAACTGATGAATCACACTAGGACCACACTGACAAAATACATAGTGAGAATCCATAGTAACACGTGATCTCATTTGCTGGTACACACACATTTTGCTACTACGGAATTGCAAATTACCAAGAGCCGTTGAGGCAAATTTATTCACTACTGTAAATCCTGGATTCACTCTACTCTAAGAAGCAGGCATACTGAATATTTAGTGTACAGAATCCTACTAGAATTGCATATTTAGATACAATTTGCATGTTGGCATTTGCTTGTATTGTCATCATCAGTATTGTTGACACACAGGTAGACCTTGCCTACCTTAGCCCAGCTGTTTCATTGTGCATTCAGAGATATACTTAATGATCCTGATGTAACGAGTGGTTATATGAGCTATATTTGCTTTAAACTGTAATCTCAAACTAGTCCCTGTCCATTTTCACCCAAATAACTGCCACTCACTAGATATTGGTTTTCTTTCAAACCATTGTCTGAAAAACAAAACCTGGCGAGTTAGTACTTAAATACTCCTTTGTCTTCTCCTACATTTCAATGGCAAAAGTCTACCTAATAAATTGGCCAGTGAGTATGAGCATGAAAGCCCATTTACGTATTGTGTGTCATAGTTAGGAACTTAACATCCAAACAAAGCATTACTTGTTGCCAATTTGTTTTTATTCATTTTTTGCATACACTGAACACCTTGCATTGCAAATCTGCGCGCCCCTGCCTTTGTATAAAGCACTTATTCACCTAATCCTATACCATTACATTACTGTAGATGGATAAATGATGACTCCTCCCTCTGCTTTGTGCGTTTTCATCTCATTGCGCTCTCACTCCTTGCTCTGACCAGCTCTCCCTCTCCGTCCGTTGCCTGTGCCATGCCTTGATCTGTGGTTGCCTTCGATCACACTGTATTCCTGTCTCTTAACACAAGCTGCTTTTCAACCCTGTCTCTCTCTCCAACACTATTTTTATTTATTTATTTACTCGCATCTGAACCAGCGGCACGAAAAAGTGATCCGCGTCCAGCCTCAGTCCTCACTTCTGGGAATAACTCTGTCTTTGTTGCTTTCTGACACTTTCTGCTCAGTTTTCTTTGCCGTCTTTGTTCTTTTTTTTTCTCCTTCTTCGCTCCTTTCTTGATCCGTAGGGTGCCATCACAGGAGATTACTAGTTCGCTTCACTAGTGTGAATGTCCGCGTGGAGGAGAAAGTGACTCCCGCTGGCTTGTCCGCCGCTTCTTCATGTGTGAGAGATACTGAGACTGTGCTGGTCTGTTTACTCTGTGTGTGCGTTAGGTCGGACATGTCGCTGCTGGATTGGAGTACTCTGAGCTTTTGATTGTGTGTGTGCGAATCACGTCAGCTTTGGCTTGTGGGGTCTCTTCGTCGGCTGGCTGGTGAAAGGGAGAGGGAGAGAAACAATATGAGCGGGGTAGGGCAGTGCTAGCATGCGGATGACTAGGAGCAGGCTGCTGCAGATTTGGAGCAGTCTTAAGATGATGGCCATGGTCCGGACCTCCCTCCAGAAAGTGGTGGTCTTCCTGCACAGGCTCCAGAGGATGGCCATCTCCTCACCGCGCTATCAGAAACTCTGCAAGGTATGTGAACTCAAAGCAAGAGGCACTACCTGGATATTGACCCTTTGGTATAATTTTGTTACTTTTCTGTCTGGGTTTTTGTAACTTTTTTGATGGACATTTGGTATAAAACTTATCAAAGTATGTGAATGAAAGCCTTATTGCTCATTCTTTACTGTTTCGTTCAAAGTTACAAATGAAAGATGGCAAATACAAATACACATGTCATATTTTAGATTTTTGACTTTTTTGTTTTCTGATGCAAGATGCAAATTTGAAATAACTTGTGTAGATGATTTGATGATTGAAACCTCTTTAGTGGCCAGTGAGTGTATGCAAGCTTAAAAGTGAATTTATAAGATGAAAATATAATCGGGGCACACAACTGCCTGTCCTATTTTTGATTGTTTTTGTTTTCTGGTAAGAAATAGTGTTAAATGTCGGTGTAGATGAAGTTTATTCAGTACTTCTATCATCAGGCGTGCTGTTTTATTCCCTTTCTGGTATATAATTTAACTGTGCATACTCGGTTTTGCTTCATAATATCTCTTCTACTTCTTTTTTTAGTTTTGGGGTTGTCATGACATCCTTTCCACTCTGCTGTTTTTTGGAGTTTTGGTCACAGAATATTTTGTGAATATACTGTGTCTATTTGCGCTTCTTGAGTTTTGACACTGTTTGTGCTAGACAAACTTCCCACTGTGTATGTCAATTCATATATGGATCTATACAAGCCAGTATTTATATTGTATTTGTCTGATTATTTAAGTGAGATTGTGAGTGTGTAGCCAATGCTTTTCTGTATTCGTACGTTCAAAACCAAGATGAATTAAGTTTGTTTAGAGCCCTCCATGTCGTATTGATTTTCTCATTTTGGACCCCCACCACTGCTGGTCATTTGCAATCGCTGGTGCTCATCGCTTGTATTCCTGGCATTGCACATGGCTGACCTAATCTCTGAGGCCATAGGGGACCAGCTGTGGAGATCTGAGAGCAGAGAATGCCAGGGACTAATGCATCAGACCAAGTCCAGATTAGGTTCAGATTAGTTACTCTTTAAACACGCATGCAGCAGCTTTACTTAATCTGGCCACAATCTATAAATCCATAGGTTTTTGGATTTTACTTTCTACAGTAATTGATTTTTTTTTTTAGCTGTTTTTATTTTTATATCTCAGATGAATTCTATAAATAAACATAATCACATATTGAAAATGAGCTCAGATAAGATTGAGTAGGTGTTAATAATATATTTGTGTTATCTTTATTTCTGTAGCTGGAAAATCAGGTTATATATAGTTAATAAACCATTCAGTCCATCCATACAGTAGTGATATACAGTATGTAGTGTATTTTCATCTGTTTATGTACTTTGGCACTAATTTTTATTTGATTCTATTGCATATTACATAACACCAATATACAAAGGAAACTGACAATAAACAATCCTAAAATCTTGATAATACAATATAGAGACACAGAGTATTTGACAACCCAATTTTTGTTCACCCATCTCAGTTTTAGTATTCTCATTTCCATAGCTGGAAAACGGTACAACCAGTGAAAAATGCTTTTACTTTTTTCACAGTGCTGTCTATTCAAAAAATATAAAACAATAAGGCATAAGGCATTGCAAGAGAAACCCAATTTTAGCTTAACAATCTGAGGAATTGCTTACTCCTCCTTTAAACAGAATTTAAATCACCTCCCGGGTATCCCCTCCTGGTGGTGCATCCCTACCAATAGGAGGCATCAGTCATCCCACAGCCGATTACCCTCCCCTGGGTCGCATCTGTCATTCCAGCTTCGTTTGGCCTTCCCTTGGGGCCAGAATGGGTAATGCCGCTCTTGTCCCATACCTCCCTGGGGTGCACTCACTGGCCACCAGACTGGAACAGCAACTCAATGATGGATATGCTCGGGGTGCACACTTGTGGGTCCAGCTATTTTTCCCCCATTGCAGACAAGAGTTAAAGCAGCTCACCTGGTTGTGGTCCGAGTCTTGGTTTATGGAGGTGACACTTCAAAATTTTATATTAAGATCAAGGTATAGTTGAGACTTGTTGGTAATGTCTTCACAATAACTTTCTTATGTTGTCTTTGAGCTTAAATTAAAATGCAAATCAACTAGTCACCTAAGTCAGTCTTTTCTCTATCTGTGCTAGTTAGTGAGTTTATTGGATCATAATGAATTGTAGCAGTCTTTTTATTTGATGCATAAATACTTTTTTGCCAATGCAATGTGATAAGGTTTAATGAGGCTGTAGGCAATTAAAGGAATGTGACGGTGGTCCCTGAGGTTTTGTTAGCGTGTGCACCGTTACAGTATGTTCACACGATCCAAGCTGTTCGCCTTTAGAATGATCAGCATTATATAAGAAATTCAAATGAGATCCTGACTTAAACTGTCACATTTCCACGATTGCATTTCTAGCACTTTCACTCTCTGGCTTTTTTTTTTACCATGCTCTATTTAGTAGGAGTAGATTTATTCTACACATATAGAAAATGTGCTAGACTATCTAACAAAGTGGCCAATTAATATTAATAATAGTTGTATTTCATAGTTACAAATATTATAAAGACCACAGCTGATTCAAACCAAGTCATTTTTTTACTCATTGGTCTGGCCTGGCACGAACACTAGTTTCTTTTTGCTCTCTTAGCCTGGATGCTTGTGGGATTTTTTATTAGTGAAGAGTGGTGCGAGTGCCATTGCTGCTTGGTTCATTCGAAGACGCACACAGAGCCCATTTGAGCGTTGGCCCATCTTTCAGTATAATCAGTGGCTGTGAACTGGCTGAAGGCTGCGGCTCTCCTGAGAAGTGTCCTCCTGCTCTCATTACCGCGGGATTGGCGTTGACTACGTTCATCCACAAACTCTTAAAAACAGCCCTCGATGTCTCCCGCTGTTTTTCTGGCAAGAGATGTGGCCTGTGGGTTTTAAACTCTACCACCACTGCTTGTGATGCACTTCTGCCCCAGCACAGGTGACTCAGATAATGGCAAAGGGCCAAGCTGACTGACCTTCTGTCCTTGAGATACAATAGGGTCCTGTAGGGTATAAGCAGCAATGCCTGTAAACGATTAAATGTGGACTATACAGTGGCTTAGGAATGTATTTCAAAGACCACAAAATACTGATGGGTGAGCATGGCGGCAGAGTGGTTCGTGCTGTTGAGGTCGAGTTTCGGGCCAACTTTACTATTAGCCTCTTTTATTGGGGCAAAAAAGGAAAATGAGGCATTTCTCGGTCACTTGCTGCCGTTGACCATTTGATGATGATTAAGTGTGAAACTACATAGTCACTGATCAGTATCATGCCTAGACTGTGAGAGATAACAGCTTTTAGTGCAATTCAGTACTTCAGGTTTTTCTTGCTGCTCTTTACATGCTGCATTGACTCTCCCACAATAACACAATTTATCGAGCCGGTAATGCATGTGCATGTTTTGTACACTATCGTCATGGATTATGTGTGCAGACTTGCATTAGTGGCTTTTAGTGAGACTGAACATGCTGATGCCAAAGCACTTTACCTACTTATATAGACTTGACAAGTATAAAATCATGAAATGTAGCCACATTGCCTGCATGTCTTCTGTGGGCTCTGTCCAGGTACTTTGGCTTCCTCCCACCAACCAAAGACATGGAAGTGTAATCTGCATGTATTAAATGAGTGGATAAATAAAACCATTAAATACATAATGAATGTGCTTTTCTTAAATCCCAGACCTTAGCCTCTAAATGTATTTATTACCTGGATGTCTGGCCTTCTTTCGACAGGAAGTGTGGATGTTTCCAATTTGAAGTCTATCTGACCTTGCACTCCCTTCACTGTCAGTCTCTCACTCACAGTTTGCTGGAGCGAGTCAGGGTGCAGTTGCCGCGGTGACCTAAACGGAGGAAATAAAATGAGGGGTTGCCACCATATTTTCTTTGTTGCTTCTTCTTCTATTCTGGGTCTGACAATCAATCTGCCGGGACAAGGCCTGAGCGGGGCCACCCTGCCAATATCTTTGGTGAGCACAGTGCTGACTCACAGCATACATTGTGGCTCTTATCACTGTGGAGCTGACAAATATTACAGTCACAGATATGAGGCCTGATTATGGTGTATAATCCTCACAAGTCTCCCTCAGTGGGCCTCTTGAACTGGCCACACACAATAGACATCACCCTGCCTGGTTATTGATCTATGAGCGCTTCTGTTTGGCCAAGGTTTCTTCAATTTCACTTTCTTATGTTTTCTGTTCTTTTACTTTCGGTTTTGGGATTTTGGTCTGGGCGGCAGTGGCTCAGGTTGGCAGTTCGATTCCCTCTCGAACCACTTCCTGCAGTTGTCGATTCGGGCAAGACTCTTCACCCAGCTTGCCTATTGTTAGTGTGATTGTTATTGTTTGTTTTGTAATGGTTGAAAAGGTTGTAAGTTTAGTATGGCTGCTGCATCTCCATATGCCTCTGGGCAGTTGTATCTTACCACCATCATTGTGCAACTGTGAAGTAAATAAGTGTACTCTGTTTTGAGATGTTTTTTGAGGAACTTGTTCTTTACAAATTAGTAGAAAAAGTTGTGTTTGTTGTTTTTCTAAACTCGTCCAAATCAAATTGAATCCTACATTTCTACATCTCTTCTTGTAAACTGTTTCTCCCAGAGCCAGAAAGTGAGCATATGCCCTGGCTTATATCAGCCCCATTTCTATTTATGCCGTCATCTGCTTTTTTGCATGCCACTCTTAAATCATTCATGTGCTCCTTCTCTCCCTCCTAAAACCCTGAGCCTGTATTTTGCACTAGTCTCAGACAGATGGCTTACATGCAGTTTGGGTCTGCCTTGACACCAGCCTTATGAAGGAGATCATTACATGCTGCTAAAACATTGATCATGATCCAACATCACATCCAGGCCTTGGTAGATCGTTTCACAGTTGAAGAAGTCCTTATTAAAAGTCACATTGCCTCAAACCAGTAAATTTAGACAAACTTGGTGAAAATAAAACCAAATACAGAATAAAAAAGAAAGTGAATTTGTGTATTGTCTATTGTGTAAAATGTTAACCTAATAAAGTGGCCAGATACTCTTCACCGCATTGTTGCTTAATTTGAATGAGCCACCTAGTAAGTCAATGTCAATAGTCCTAAGGCCTATTTATATAAAGGTGCAACATCATCACTGCATGACCTCTGGCTATTATAATGGATAATGTACAGAAAAAAATACAAAGAAGGCTCCATATGGTTTATAAATAGCTGCAAAAGATAACAAGGAAACACTGGTGTCTTTGTAGGAGGCAGTAGATAGTATAGTGGCCTCAAAGGTAAACAAGAAAAGATGTAGAACTCATTTTCACTGTTATGTCACAGGAAGATAAACCCGGCTATATTTAGTTTGTAATCTGTGAGAGGATAGAGGCTGTACAGGAGTCAAAAAGTCAAACTGAACTGCAGAAAATCATGTGTCAGAAATATTTAGCCACTTACATAAAATCTTAACTTTTAGATTTCAGACTGTTGTCATGTTCTGCTGCTTTTGGTCTCTTAATTTAAGACCATCAGAAATACTATGTTCCCTATATGAAGCACACGGTATAGCAAATGGGAAGATCTGCCTGTTAATGACTGTCAACCAAGTCTGATTTTTTTTTTTACAATTATTCTTTCAAATCAAAGTGGAGATGTCACAATCATTTGACAGAAATATTTAACCCCTTGCATGAAACCTTAACGCAGCCCAGAGGATTTCAGGCTGCTGGCATGTTGCACAGACACATTTGCATTTGGTAAAATTCGAACATATAATGTAACATGGGTAAAAGATGAGAAATATGTTTGGTATATGAATCCATGGTATAGCACATGGTTAAAACATGGACATTGGCCTGGTCAGGATCAATGTTGGAAGTCTCTTGAAATGGAAATCGTTTGTATAAGAAGAAGCCAACATAAGCTGCATGTATTGAGGGTGCTGCTACCTTCATACATCAATTTATAGACATCAAAGATATGTGTTTGGCAGCAATGGGCAATCCAATTAGATTTACTACAGTGCAGCATGTGTGGGTGTCCATTGGTTTGGCATATTTTATAGTAATCATCCCCGAAAGTCTGAAAAGAGTGACATTTTTGAATAGTCGCCTGGAGGACATGAGACAAGCTTCTGTGACAAAAAGAACATGCACTCAAAAGAGGAAATGCAAATGTCCTAGAAAGGGCACAGAATCTAGAACTCCAATCCAACTAGAAATGGGTAAGATGAAGTACCAGGCAGAAGAGGTCAAGCAGTATACCTAAAAGGGTTCATGTACAATAGCCTTTTCCAGCTTCAAGGTTTGCAAAGTCTATGTAGGGGCATTTGAATCAATTTTAGTGCTTATTTTCACGCCATTGACACATTGACCATGGGATAGAATTGTGACGATATGACTGGCAATATTTCAGTATCCTTTGCTTCTTTACAAAAAATGACAGATATCAGAATTCATATTACATTATACTAGTTAAAACTTAATAAAGACTATTCCAGGACTAAACCAAATCAAGACTCGGCCAAAGCTATACTATCTAAGGCTAAACCAAGACAAATATGAAGACAAAATGAGACTTATTTTGGTTAATTTATGGCTCTGATTGGACAAACAATAATTAATTCCAATATTGATCATTTTGAGCCTGTATTGCTCTATCTTGAAGCTTTTCAGTTGAAAGCCTTCATGCTGATCACCTCCCCATGCTTCCTCTGCACGTGTGTACAGTGCATGCAACTTTATGGCTGCTAAATATCATTGGGATTAGTGCTGGGGGCTTAATTAAAAAGCAATTACCTTTGGTCGCTGCAGGCGTCACCGGGTGTACAACACACACAACACACACACAAGCAAATGGTGCAAGAGTCTGCAGAATTATAGAAGGATTAAAACAATAGTTAATTAGTGAAGAGTCAGTGCTTACTCCTCTTACCGGCTAATGGCCCTGGCATGTTTGTTTACAAGGTGAAAGGGCAAGTGATATACTAATCCACAATGATAATATTATAAGTGGCTACTGTGTTCGCTGTCTCTTTATTGACATCTCTGTTAGTTTAATTTTTTAAACATATTTAAGCCTTATCTGTGGACTGTATGTTGTTTTAGTACTATTATTTACACTCACTTTGACCTGACTGACGCTCAGCCAAGAGTTTGTCAACAAGATATTAGTGCATCCAATTAATCAAGAATCACTCAAATCATCAAAAGTTATGTTATTTAATTTGGTATGACTTTGGCTGAATTCATCTCTCCTAGTCTGCACAGTGTGTGTCTGCCTGTTCTTGCTCTCCGATTTGTGGATTTGTCATAGTTCATTTAGATTTAATTCAGGATTGATGCTTTTATCCCCGGAGAAGCCACAGCACACACACCTGTACCCGCG
Source organism: Philypnodon macrostomus (assembly GCA_036025475.1). NCBI lineage: Eukaryota > Metazoa > Chordata > Actinopteri > Gobiiformes > Eleotridae > Philypnodon > Philypnodon macrostomus. The sequence continues at coordinate 26,483 of JAVQKC010042473.1, forward strand.
CTGATGCATCATAATTGTCCTCTGTCCCCGTTACATTCTGCTGCGCTCTATTTATAGCTCTCATTAAGCCCCGCCCAGTCAGACAGCGCCATGGAAACTAAATGATTGACAGGGCAATTGGCAAGCACGCAAAATCCGACTCCCTCCTTCTTCTGTTGACCTTCTGTCTGGTACCGAGCGCCGCCTTACTGTCTCTCCCCTCTGTGCAGTTTCTATGTATCTTCATGCGTCCAGTTCAGCCTTGCACCCTATTGTGAGACTAGGCTAAATGAATTGTTGTGGGATGAATGGCGAGAGCCTATTTAAAAAAATTACATGAATAAATAATTAAATAAAAATGCAAAACTGAACTTGTAAGTACCATTATTATAAAGAGAATACTATTTGCATCCTTTACCTGGCTTTGTAAAGAAAAAAATCTGTCCAAAACTGCAAAAAAGTATGGATGGTTCTCTGATAAAGTTAAGACAAACTTTCCTGTTTATCTCTTTCTTATGTTCACATAATGTTCAAACAATACTCCAGGTACGAAGCTATTCCTTTTTTACCTTCATAATTGTCGTGACAGCGCAGGGAGCTTCAGGTCTCAACACTGGCATAAATACCTCGACAGGATGACAGATTTGAGGATTATTTAGAAGCTTTGATAAAATACATAGTCCTTGTTTAGTGGCATCTCTGTTAAAACAGCACCATTTTTCATCTGAGCCTTGTGGACTCCCCATTGTTCTCCTAAATATTTGTTCCCTTTTTTGTGTACTCCGATGGCTAAAACTGTTGTTTAAAAATGTATTTCCTGCAAAAACAACTCATCCGTGCACCACTCGTTCTGCAAGTCAGATGAGATGTTGCGTCTCTCTAAATGGGATGTGACATGTCTGTTAGTGGGAGCAGGCTGCCTGAATTTTACCTGCACGAGGAGGTGTCCGAGAGCTGTGGTTAACTTAACATAGTGGGCTGCTCAAAGGGAAGTTTTTAAAGGCATTATTGATAGAAATATGATTCTGGTTTAGATCATAAGAATGGTTTAAACATATGTTGCTTGTGCTTCCTCCTTTTCTCTTTCGATGTCACCATAGAAAATCATCTGCCTAGTTTTTAGCTTGCAGCGATTTTTCTTGAAACAAATTTATCCAAACTTGGGACTGGCGCAAAGAGTCGACTAGCTTGTGACTCCTGGATTGCAATAGATACATTTACTTTTGGTTATCTCTTCAGTGGTTGCTTGCATTTTCAGGAAAGGACTAATGGTTAATACTTTTTTATGTGTGACTGGTCCTGTTAACAGATGAGATGAACACAAAGCTAAAGAAAGAGATTATAAATGTCACAGAACCTATACACCATACAGTGCCTGACACGGTGAGTTTGTATAAAGGTCACTGTCAAAATACGTAACAGGATTAGAAGTCCTATTGCAAGCTGGGCAAATTTGCACCACTGCCATATGACAAGACCTTTTCAAGCTTGTATTGAACAGGACAGGAATTGTGGAGGAGGACAGACAGTGTACAAATTGTATTTTATAGGGCCCTTAATATTACATAACATTTAACCGTTTGAACGCAACCTATGACGCAGACGGTAGCTTTATTCTTTGTGCCATGATACAAGATCTCACCTGAGTTGATCTTCAAAAGTTGATGAGAAAGTTTTGGTTTTGGGGAAAAGTCATCAGCCACACTTAAAGTTCCATTTGCCAGTGCCTCTCAGAGTTTAGCACAATAAAACTCAGGGGTGCAGTGGGTAGGTGCTCGCCCTTCAACCAGAGGGTCGGTGGTTCGTGGTCCAAGCACACGCTGTCGTTGTGTCCCTGGGCAAGACACTTAACCCGCATTGTCAATGAATGAATGAATGAATGAATGAATGAATGAATGTGGTGGTGGTTGGAGGGGCTGTAGGCGCAGACTGGCAGCCACCCCCTCTGTCATTGACAAGTAGCTTACCACCACCGGGTGTGACTGTGGAGTGAATGAATAATGTAATGTAAAGCGTCTTTGAGTCTTGAGAAAAGCGCTGTATAAAACTAATGCATTATTATTATTATTATT
>JAVQKC010042483.1:0-13335 GCA_036025475.1 Philypnodon macrostomus
GTATGTCATAGGAAATAAGTCTCTACTATAAATATGATACAGCCCATTTAAATCTAAAGAGGTTTGAATTTGCAATATAAATAAATAACTAATAATAATAATCCACTTCATCTTTGAAATGTACTAGTCTCTTAGGTGTTTACTGCTGTTTGTGTGTGCATCATTTTACACTGTGGAGATGATTATCTTGCAGTGAAAGATACACCAGTGAATCCAAGCAAGGCGGCTGTATGCTTTGAAGAGAACAGAGTACCTAATTACCCTTATTTACAGGATGCGTCTGAGTGTGTGGTCGTGACAGATTCACTTGCCTATAAACTAAGATGGTTAGGATTTTCACTTGTGCAGCTATGTCACGCAGAGACGGCAGCCGCACTGATTGGACACACAAGAAAACAGGGCTTTGAAGTAAAGGCCAGAGAACCCTATCGCGTATTATTATGGATGTTCCAGAGGAATTTATAGTGTGTTATTGACGTCTACAAACCCACAGGGAGGACTCATATACTAGGCACATTAACAAAAATGAATGTGTAAGCAGGGTTTTTATTTTCAGCTTAGCTTCTATCAGTGCAGCAAATAAACGTCTCAGGTACATAATGTGAGACGTGCTGATGAAAGAGGATGGGCCTTGTTAAGTTAGTGTACTGGCCGTCCCTACAGGCACACACACGCTATATTGATGAGCAAATCAACAGGGTGGAATTTGACTAGAGCTTTTATTAGATAAAGCTGTGAAAGATGATTTGAATAGCACAGCCCACACTAGGCTCGGAAATTGGCTCGGGCTAAATTGAGTTGTGCATGTTATGATGAATGCTCAGCGGCATATCACTTTGGACTGAATGTATCACAGCAGCCAGAGTCTTTACAAATAATGTACTTGTGAAGTCTTAAAGTAATTAAATCAAATGTTTGAATGCATGAATGGACCTGTACAGTTTGGATACTAACCTTGATGAACTCATCCTCCTCTCTGCTGTTATTCCAAGATCCAATTAGACATACATATCCCACACAACAGTGCTGTTTGAGGTCAGAGTGCATGTGTTTTTCCAAAGGGAAGAGGCGTGGGAGATACGGACCGTAGTTTGAGCCGCCAACATGCTGCACTGGGCCTGCTGCATATCAATACATACTAACTAATAACCCTGGCTGCAGGTATGTCTCCCAACATCACAGGCAGATGGGTGCAAAGGTTGTTTCATCTTGTATAGATCCTGTTTGAAAGCATCAATTGCCTCAAAGAATTGGAGCGGAGGAAAAGCCAGTGTTGCATGTGTGTATTTGTGAGTGTAAATCATGGTCGTTTGGTGTGTGGACCCCAGCAGTAACTGGGCTGTTTGCAACAATCTAGCCTCTCTTTGAAATTGTTTACATGGGCCCAGATCCCTATGGCCCGATAAGCACAGCCCTGTAGAGTTCCCTTTGGAGGTCAGCCTTTCTGAAGCCCCCCTCCTCTTTTGTGATAGCACCCAGCAGGCTTGAGAACACAGGCCTAATGTTGTGCATGGATAGTGTCGTGAAAAAAGACAATTATCAGGAGCCAGTGAGGTCTCCCAGGGTTATGGTTTTAGTCAGATTATTTATTTTATGGAGTTTTTGAAGCAGGAGCTTTAAAGTGTGATAGCCGTAGGGTTCCTGTAGTTTTCTCTTGCCTCAGCTGTGTGTATTTGTGCAGGCGAGGATTGCAGAGAAAAGCATTTTTGATGATCTAATTGGCTATTATTGGATGTTTTCAGGCAATAACGCTGTGCTTTTTTGTTCTCTTTTAAGGTGCAGCATGGTTGATATTGAATTGACTTTACAAGCTGCTCTCTACAGCCTTCAGCCTGGTGTCCATAGCAGCTGCTTCATGCACTGAAAGAATACAGAAACAATTGGAATTAAGAACATGGGAAGTGAAACCAAAAAAGGGCAAAACAAACTTCAATGTAAAAAGAAATACAGGAACTATACTGCAAAACATGAGGAGAAATCTGATGGTAATCTGTGGGTTATCGTTTGATCTAGTGACTTTGTTTGGTCCAAAAAAGGAATGAAGAAGTATTAATCATATCTAGCATAAAACTGCAAGCTAAAGTTAAGTAGCTTTTATGGGAAGGCTGTATACACTTTAAAGCTGCACTACCTGATTTATTTTTCTCTGTATTTTGGCAAAGATAATTATGTAGTCCGTAGTACAGCATATCAGAAGTCATCGGAGAACATTTTTGACTTTGAGGTCACATGTGTTATAACGGTTTTTGTTTCAGAGGGAGGGAAGGAACTTTTTAACCAATCACACGCTTCCACAGGACAGGAGTGAATGATTGGTCAATTTATCCAGAACTAGAATCTAACACAACAACAATTATTATTTTTATTTTAAAGAATAATAACCAACTCCAGATCTCCAGATGTTCTCATACTTCCTGGCTTGTGCATGTACTGCCTGGTTTGTGTGATATTGTTGATTGTGTGATAGAGGGCTGTGAAGGAGAGTTTAGTCTGAACAGACCCTTTCAAAGTTTGTAAACAGAAAGCTCTAAATTCCAGAATGGAGGCAACTGGAGGCAAGACCATGATACATTTTCAATGGAAAAAATTAGAATTAGCCACAAAATATTGCAACTGAAGATGGTTTTGACAAATGACAACCACTCTGCTACACGTAGGTGATGTCAGAGCCTGGGTAGGAAACATTAGTGAATGTACCTCACATTGTATGTTTATTTAATGTACACATTAGTATGAATTCAGGTAGAATTTGGGTGGTGGCAAAATTCTAGATTTTTTTCCTGGACAGTCCTCACTAATGACCACAATCGTTTTTTTCATTGTATACTCAGAATTATTCTATCCCTCACCACAAACACTACTTTTCTGTAAAGTTAACTCACTTTTGCTCCAGTCGCCTCCATTCCGGAACTTAGAACATTCCAAAAGACAAACATTTTAATGGTCTATAAATTAATAGACTAAATCCAATGTGCCACCAAGCTTCTGGCTAGTAATCTCTGCCTGCTAACAGTTTCTTGTGTGTGTTTTGAGAGAGAGAAGAGACTGTTTTTGTATACGCCTCGTGGCATGCTTCAGGCCAAGAGCAAAATGGCTGAGTGGTATGTATGTATGTAGCAGTAGGGAGTGTAATAGTAGTCATGTAACTATTCGAATTACAAATAATGCAAATACAACTGTTTATAATTGAAAATATATGCTGTTGATAGTACTAATACACAGGAAGCCATGTTACTGCAGTTTCTAATCGCAAGCCAGCTACTTCCTCTGCAATCAGACACAATACCTTCTCTGTGAGTAGCCCCGTCTCCTGCAATTATATCTACCCTCTATAATCTGTGTACTTCCAAATGGCAGTAATCTGTGTAAAAATTTGCCAAATGAAGAAATACAATGTTTGAGAATCCAATGCATTCTCCCCATTATTGAATAAACTAGCAATGCCAGCCTCTTTTTTGTGTGAGTTTTCTATTGTTTCCCCTTGAGTAATCACCTACCCCCAAACGGGTCACACACGCAGACAGCGCTGACAATCTGTAATATTAATCTGATTGAGTTAACAGCATCTCAGGGGCTTCACTTCCTCAACTACCTGTGGCTGTGTTTTAATCTGATTGCCCTAATGGCGAACATATAAAATCGAGCCCTCGCCGCATTAACCCCTTTGCCATTTCCACACAAGTTTTAATAGAACATCCTGTATTTCACGTGAACGCTCACAAATTTGTAAATAATTACTATCACATGGGGTCGAAAAAATAATAGGCGGCCCCCCAATTCAAATTCACTCGCTCGAGGCGGTGTGGTAATCAGGAGGAGAGCTGGGCAAGGAGACTAGGGGATACATGCGGGCGAGAAGCATAATGGCAATGTATAACAGCAGCCGAGTCTGACAGTTTGATACGAAATAACTTCAGAGTAAATAATGAGCAACTTTGTACACAGTACTTATGCAATAGTTAAACCAACGAGGTAGAATTTAATGGACTTCATTTATGGATGGCTCCTTGCAAATAGCGTGACAATATTTCCCTTCCTATACAAGATTTACTTTTAGGCTATTGTGACTTAAAAGCAACACAAACACACAAACACATGCACACACACACACACACGCACACACACACTGGGAAGTTAGTGATGGATTGGATCTGTTATCTGACTAATAGCACAACAGCCCATTACCATTGTGTCCAGGTTACCGCGCTAGCTGTAAAGCAATAAAGACAAGGCTGATTCTTGCTGCTGCTGAGTAGGAGTTCAGTGACTGTGTGTGTGCGTCCTATCACTTTCAAATGAGCACCACAAATCACTTCAGCAGGAAGCCCGCACCAGTAATGTGGCTATCAGCATATGAAAATATGTATGGGAGACCATCCAATTTGCTGGCAGCGGATAGAAGGAAGGATCCACAGTGTGCTGAGTGATTGTTAGATGGCTGGCTGCTGTGCATACATACTGCATGTGCATGTATGACTGGACGTGCATGTCACATTCTGCTGTCCTTAATAACCGTAACACAACATACGACAGACTGTCACCAGGTAAACAAACAATAGAAAAATCACAGATTTGTTGCATTATTAAGCAAATCAATGCTCTAACAAGACAAGCCACAAAAAGTTGGGGCTTGGGAAACATGGTGGTCCTCTTGTGATCATGTGTGTGTGCGTCTAACTCATATTTGGTACAAACCAGTCCACCGATCGTCACAAGAATGTTTTGTGTGCACTTTGTTCTTGCCGCTGATCCTGTCCAAGGCGAAAAAATAATTACAGGCTGTTTGTGAGACGCTGCCACAGTGGAAGGACAACACAGGAAGCTGCCTCATTTGACTGCATCAGAGAGTGTCACATATATCGGCGGGTAAAGACGATGAATGAGACCAAAGGGGGCGGCTGCGAGGCGAGACAATACGGGGGGAAAAGAAGAGACCATTATACGAGCATGCTAATTACCCCACCTCGCATCGGACGCCTGTCAAAATCACCCTCTTCAAGCTAACACTGTGTGCTTAACGCTAGCTTGCACATGTGGCTAGCCTCTGCTTTCCAAACAGCTGGAATAATACAAGTCCAATTTTCTTGTAGACAAAACAACACATATTAGGCAAAGCAACGGCTGATTTCAAGATAAAGCAGACGGGGAGACAATGCAGCGTCTTTTATGAAGATTTATAACAACATGCTCGCACCCACAAATACAGCCGACCCCCATCCAGATCACTCATGGATTTACATATTGTACACTCAGACATGCATACACTCATACATATTAGTAGTGGGGGCTTGTGCCTGCTGGAAGATGCAAGATGATACCCACCTTTTTGACAAGAGATCTGAGCAGCAAGAAAAAGCAGCGTTGAAGGCTCGTAATATCTTTGATAGCATCGTTATGGTAATGATCATAATAATACAAAATTCATGAAGTTACCTTGGATTGCCAATAGCTACTAGAGGAGGATGCTGTAGAAGTCTTGTATGCAGATGTTGTGACGTTTTGCCCTAATTGTTTTTCGACAGTTAAGCGTACCTAAATGACTTGGCATGTACACTCAGACAGGGAATTACTTCTTATAGTGATCCTTTCAGATGTTTGGCAGAATTCTTGTTGGAACAAAACCACATCTTCCTAATTATTCCAACCATTAGCCCTATTAATTTGCCCAGTCAAACATCTCAGACGAGACACTGTATAAAAATACCAACAATAGAGGTATTATTGTGATTTCCCCGGCGAACATCTAAAGCACAGCGGAAACGACGCCAGAGGTCTTTGGTGGAAATCTGGTCCAGTCTTGTCACATCAAAAAGAGTCTACATCAACCTGTCCATCACTGACAGTTACCAGTTTGAGATTTTTAGTGTGTATGCGTGTGTGAATGTGCGTGAGATCTCTAAGGGGTGTCTTTCAAATAAATTTCCATTGAGCAGTCGTCAGTAGGAGGTCCAGGTCCATTGGAGTTGGCGTAGTCAATCTTGCCGCTAACCGGGACTGTCAGCCAATCAGGATGGTTTTGATTTTTCATGAAATCCACACTCAATTCAGATTAACCTGGACTTCGACACACACTTCACAATGGAGTGTGAATAGATGGAGGCGGATGTTCACATCTGGGGAACAATTAGCCTGAACGTGTGGCCGAGCCACAGCCAACAACAATGACAGTGTTGTCAAAATGTGCCAAATTTAGAGCGATTGAAGTTTTATGGGGGTACAGTCAGAATGGAGATGGGGATGTGTCAAATCAACATCAGCCCATTGAGGTGTTCGAAAAGGGGCAAAACAGCTGTGGCTAATAACCAGAAGGTTGGTGGTTTGATTCCAACCAGTGAATACTGCCCCTGTGTCCTTGGGCAAGACACTTAATCCACATTTCCTGTGTTATTTTGATTGATGTGTTTGGTGGTGGTCAGAAAGGTAGTTTACAACCAACATGTCTGGCTGTGAAGTTAATGAATAATATACTATATAGCATATACATTGAAGCCAGTAAAAATGAGGCAATTGAAAATTTCAACATCCTGTTTATACATTTGATTCCAATACTTTAATCTAAAAGGAAAACTTAATGAGACCACAAGCACCCTATTGAAGTGTCTGATCATATGTTGTGTTATCACTGAGTGTGTAAGAGCAAATTATGAAAGATAAAAACAGTAGCGGAAACAATACAAATCTGGGTGAATTATTTTCCATTTTCAGTAGATGACTGACTCCACTATCATTACAGAAATGCCCCATATACAAGTCTGTGTTAACTATGACTTACCATCTCATTAAAGAATTCTTTGCAGACTTTTTTGTATTGCTCACAGATAAAATAGAAACTGCTCATTAGGACATAACATTGCCCTTGGGGTAGAAGTGAATCCACTGGCTGGTCTGCAGCCGAGGGCAAACGATTTGGGAGAGGAACATTTGCTTGTGCAAAACACTTCCCAGTGATGTGAATTTAAATCTAGTCTGAATACCATTTGGCCCTAAAACAAACCAGCAGGGTGGTAGATGTAATTCTATATGGGCTTAAATTCAAATGCCTCTAAGCGTTACAGAAAAACTCAAACCCTCCTCCTTTGCTTCAGTTTGACCTGCGGAGCACTCGCCCCTGCACCTGTGCACCATTTCATCCCAAAGGAAACACACTGAGTGACAGCTTCACTTCAAAAGCCCTGCTATCTCACTCTTATGGTTATCATCTGTTATGGGAGCTATGTATACGATGGTGGGAGAAATGGTCTCAGGCGAAACCACTTGTTTTTTGGAGGGTGGGTGCAATTTTAGATGATTGGCCCTGAAATGCAAGCTGAACCGGGCTTCCCTGTGTTTCCCCTTTAAAGTGACCCATGCCCGGCAGTGTAGTGTAAAATTATCCCCGGGCTGTGTTTGTGTTGTGTCAGATGTGGTGACTGGCAGAAACTGTTAGTAATTGTCTAAGTGCTCCGGTGTGTCAAAGCTGTCCGTCAGTCATCCCGGCCCCCCTCCCTCTTTCTCCCTCCCCATCCTTAGTTCTGCTTCTCCAGGCTTCTCATAATATTTTGGCTGAACTGCGGAGGACAAACTACTTCAGTGATGGAGTTGTCACTTTGGTGCTTTTGCTTGTAAAAATATTTTACCTTGAGAAGAACACACACACAACCGACGGACTGACATGTGTTTCTGCTTTTGGGGAAAGAGAAGAAAATGAGAGAAGCATAGTTTCTTTTGTTCTGAGATACTTTTACATATTCGAGACTATGAGCTTTTTCTTGTCATAAAGCATTGAAGTCGAATGTAACCTGAATATGACATTATGAAAATACTTTTGTAGCTGAACTGCAAAAAGAGCGGACATGGATAACACTCTCTTATGTATAGACTTAAAATGGCTCATTTGGATCATGAAAAGAGGCTGAAGTTACATTTATCCAAATTTGAGGCAATTTAAAATGTCTCTATTTCCTATATTAAACACTGTACAAAGGTGTATTTAGCCAGTAGAGACTGCTGCAGTGTCAGACCCTAACATTCATGTGTATCCGATTAAGACTGTGAAGTGTAAATTGCCTTAGTCATTAGGATTCCTGTTAATCAAAGGCCCATTTAGTCAGTATTAGTGTGGAATAAGGTCCTTTTTCACTATTATTTTTATGCCGCCAACTTGAAGCATTGAACCTACATACACACAACACTAATTGTGTATATCTACTTTATACTGTAAAGTTAATAATTGAAGGTCACTCTAAATATGTGTTGGCAACAGGGAAAACGGACGCAATGTTATTGTCTATGTTTTTTTTTTATTATTATTTTTGTTTTTATTTATTCTTTTACCATTCATTTATGCCCTGCTTATTTCCCATGTGGTGTTGAGGATGACTATATCAGCATTATAATGCGTCTTATAATGCTAACAGTTAGTAGCAGGTCTGACATAGAGACATCCACTAAAATACAACCATTCTCTCACATCAATTTACTTGGGGCAATTTACTGTAGATCCCTATTCTCCTACCCAACACATATATGTTTTTGAGTGGTGAAAAGAAATGTCCAAAGAGGACCCATGGTAACACAAGGAGGACATGCAGAGAGAATCAAACAGCCCAAGAATCATACCCACAGCCTCCTTGCTGGGAGACAAGAATGCATGTCTATTCCTGGTCTTCATTCATTTCTTTTCTAAACTGTTTACTCACACAGACAGGGAGTGATTTATTTTATTATACACTTTATTGCTTCCCTGTAATTTCAAATACCAACAAATGTAAAATGTATGATTTAATGGACAGTTTACTCTGAGGCTTTTTAAGCTGACCTACTGTGAAGTCAGAGCATGTCAGCCTCTGCTTCCTGTCCAAACACACCTCTCCTCTGGGGAAGAGAAAAATCATTCATTATTTTAATGGGTGTCAAATATATTTTCCAAATCTACTAAAAGGTTATCGTTGTTACATGCAGACAAGTGCTTCTATCTGAATCAATGTTAACTTTGTTACTAGGGAAATTTACAGCCTTTTCCCCAGTCGTCCACGGTGCACAGACCTAATCGCCCGTGTTTTCACAAAGTGTGGCTCAAGGGTGATTTATACGGGCCAGCTGACTGACTGCTCTTTGATAGAGACAGAAAAAATAACATATCGTTGAGTGGTGATGAAGGCATAAAAAACAGTCAGTGTTTTCATTTAGGCTGTTGGACACGTAGACATTATGTATTGTTGGTTTTAGAACAGCGGGGGGTGGGTATATATAAATGAATGGCATGAGGTTTTGCATGCAAGTTCACTGTTGGTATTTGGTCATGGATTTTGTTGCAGTAACTTTAAATTAATTTATGTTTGAGTCTGGATTTACTGATCAAACAAATGTCAAAACCTAAAGACTAAACCAGGACCAAGACTAGTCAATATAGTGTGCATACACCTACCTCGGGCACCTCCACAGTCCACTGTACCATGTAGGTTTTATTCACCTGGTGTTATCATTGATACGTCTTCAAATTGGACAAACTATATATATATCAAAAGTGGTTATAGAGACAGACATACTGTAGCCAGGCAAGGAGAAGAACAATGTTGTTACTGAAGTGCTAAATCGTCACTATTTGTCTTGAGCAACTTAGCTTATCTAATAAAGTGTCTTTGTATTAAGATGGATACTTCAAACGCTCTTTTGTCTCTATAATCACAGAGGAGGGAGGCAGAACTCACACGTTCCGCTCGCTCAATTTATTATTAATAAGTACATCAGTGGGAGAAAGATATCCCGGGGACCCAAACACCCGCAGAGCACAACATTCATCAAACGTAAACGAATATCACAATACACAGGATACAGCGGCTCCAATAACAGATAATTGATGAGAAAGGTCTTTGGGAGCACTGGATCATTGTTGATGGTTATCATTATCTAACATCATTTCATACTTTACACCGAATGATGAACTGTTTGTTGAAGGGGCTACATTTTCACTGTGCTTCTGTGGGCAATTAACTTTACTGTTTCGCAGCAGCAAGGTCATACTGTGTTCATGTGATTAAACTGTGGTTTGTGCATAACTGGGCCCACTTAATACAGCACTAAGGTTTACTGGGAAGAGCTCAAGCCTTGTCAACGAACACAACTATGCTTTGGTCAGGGTAATCATCAGGCTACATTATTTCACATATTTAAAAATTATTTGCATTACCTAAATTGCATTATATTTTTAGTTTTAGTGTGAAAATAGGAGCCAGTACTAATTGTTTGATGAACTAATGGCATTCACTGTTTCAAGGGGGAATTATCAGTTTGTAGACAATAGACAGGCTAGAAATTGTGTTGAGTGTTGTATAAAAGTAATTGTTGGATTGAATTCATGGTTTTAACCAGATTACATGTGTCATTCTCTTGCAGGCCTGAGCCAAGGGTTTCCACAGTAACAACAAAGTATTAAGCAATATCGGTAGCACTTTACTTTACATCACAATAACTATGGTGTGGTCAACAATGGGTAATAAGGACGTAATAATATAGTTAATATGGTTCATTTCCAAGTAATTTCTATGCCAACCCTAACCCTTTACCCTAACCCAGGGATATCCAAACTATGGCCTGGGTTAGGGTTAGGGTTTTTGTGGCCCTCAGTCTTATTCTCACTTTGCAAACTACTACAAAACAGTGGTGAAGTGAAATCAGTCACCCCAGAGAGTCGCCCCTGCCCTAACCCACTGAAATATTATCTATTCAATAATTTAATATTAAATAATACCATAATAATTACTGTAAATGACTAGGTAATTGACCATAATTTCTATAGGATTACTAATTTATTACACCACTATTACCATATTATTATCAGTAAATCCCAACCAACAAAATATATAATTGTGAATGTTAATTTCATCACCATTAAATGTATGTTTCCTTCCCTTTTGCAGGACTGTGACAAGAGCACATCAGTATTGTGGATGACAGATGGCAGCAGGAGTACCAGCGTCATTACAGTCCACTCCACAACCTGTGCTCCAGTGTTGGGTTTCCATCAGTCCCTATCAGCACTGACACATGTAGCAGCAAGAGCCATGTCTGAGGGCAGGAATTCAATCAATAAACCGTGCCTCGTGACAAGATATACCATGTTACAGAAGAGACCCAGAGAAAAATGCAGTGCCATCTGTCCCTTCATTCACCAGGCTCCTCTGTCACATGTCAATCTGCACCCCTAATGTACCAATAGATTGGGTTATCATTCATATAGCTTAAGCCACCTTTCGCTGCTTTTATGGAATGAAGCTGTAACTCAATTGGCTTCAGTCTGCCGTCCCCAGTGTCTGTGCGTCAAATCATTTCGCATCTGTCTCGCTCTTTCCCCAAAGGGACTAGTCTATCACCATGGAACTATTGTCTCTGTTTTTATTAAGAAGCTACAAAAAGCTCTTATTGCATACAGGCAAAATGTACACATAGACCATAGATCCTGAACTACAGTATGTTGGGACAGTAGTAATAGCAGTAGTATTTTTGTTCAGTACATTTATTTTTATGGGTGGAGTCTGCATATCCTCCCCATGTTACAGTGGGTTCTCTCCGTCTTACAGCACTAAAAACAAAATGACTCTGTTGGATGTGAGTGGTTGACTGTCTCACTTTCAGCCCTGCAAAAATCTATGCATACCCCTTAGCCTAGTTGTGGATAGGTAGTTTTTTTACAGTAACAATTAATTTACTTTACAGTACAGGTTCCGCTATTTTTCCAGCTATTCCATATTTATATATATGCTGTTTGACATCCCAAAAGTCACCCTTTAGTGTTTCAGCCATGAACAAATTGATGGCAGGTGGAAGGGGGTTAAGGTAAGAAAAGCCAAAATCAAGAATGTATTTGGTGATTTGACCTGCAGCAGGGCTCATGAGGACACTTGCTTCCAAAGATGCTCTACATAATCAGTGCTGCCTTTGAGCTGAATACAGTCATCATTTTGTCAAGTACCTCAAAATGAAGTGCTTGAAAATAAGGGCACTATAGAGGATTTGTTGAAGTGGGGCAAATACAAAGGTGCTGTGAATGTCCCTTTATTTGGTAGGTTGACTTAAGCAAAGGCGGTTAGATGAGCCAAAAATGTGTAGCCTACCCAAGTAAGAGTTGTGTTACATTCAAATACAAATACAATGTATGTAAAAGTTATTCAATGTAAAGACGTTAACGTGACTTAGGCTATTATAATGAAATCTCAGTCCTGATTGGATTCTAGTGAATTTCAATCTGCTGTATCCCACATATTAGCTTCAATGTCCCACCTCTGCCGACTATTCATCATCCTGGCTTCTCTATTGTTTTAGTGGTTGCTGTAATTTTGCCCTCATAAGAATATGAATACTTCCCCATCTGTTTGGACTTTGCTTTCAAACCGCACTTAGCTACATTTAGCCACAGCCATGCGAGCCATCTACTGTTTAATTAAGAAAATACGCACCAGGCAAAAAGAAATCAGAATAAAATTATAACATTACAAAAGAGCTCGCCAATAATAACATTATCATTTGACACACAGCACGTCAAAAAACACCCCGAAAACGAAGCTTCATATCGCAGTGAAAGCGATCCGACCTTTGAAGAACGGCTCTGTCTGAACTGCTGATTTTAAAAGCTTCAAAGATGGCTTTTAGGATACCACAAAAGAATAACCTTTGCCACCGCAAACAAATAAACACGAGTCACATTTAAATGGTTGAAATAGTCGATGTGTGTCTTTGTGAGTGTGTGAGATGTGTCTATTATGCATAATTTGATTAGCGCATGATGGCTGGTGTCCAATCTGCTTTCCAGGGGAGGACTTTGACAGTTGCGTCTCTTTACCTGCCTCCTTCCCTCCTTCCCTCCTCCCTCCCTCCCTCCCTCCCTCCCTCGCCACCGTGTGTTAGGTGATTTACTGCTTGACTCCTTGCGTTTATGTACCACCTTATTTTCATTTCTACCCCGCTGAGTGCCAGGTTCAAAACTCCAGAAGAAATATTATGCTTGGGTTGACAAAATACAGTGACAGCCATCTCCTCTTAAAGCCTAAAAAAGGAGAGTGTTTAACAGTATTGTGAGACGGGGCGAGGTTGAAGACTCTGCGTTAAAAGGCCAATTGAAAAAAAAAAAAAAAAGCATTTGATCTAAACCAGCTGCGATTGGCTGGAATTATGTTTGTAGCCGGGTTAGAATCTACTTTCAATTAAAAACAATGACACCCGTGAAGGAAGGGGGGGGGGGCGGGCGGGCCGCGCAGGCGGCACGGAGGCAAGGAGGCAGGTAAAGAGACGCAACTGTCAAAGTCCTCCCCTGGAAAGCAGATTGGACACCAGCCATCATGCGCTAATCAAATTATGCAT
>JAVQKC010042503.1:0-10437 GCA_036025475.1 Philypnodon macrostomus
ATTCTTCACAAACATCCAGACAAATCAAAAAAGTGATTAAGGTGCCCGTTGGTAACAGTTGTAGCAGACGTACGGGGCAGACGTACGGGGCAACGTACGGGGCAGACGTACGGGGCAGACGTACGGGGCAGATGTATGGGGCCGTTTTCGCCGATATACACCTTGCTGTCGGGGACGACAGCACAGGCCTAGTTTCCCATTGAGCCTTCATTGTGTAATATCTGACCTGACATATATTTACATAACTGTATATTAAAAAGTCAGAAAAAAGACTTTCACTTCATTGTAAGTAACTTGGGGTGGTGAAATACATCTGCAGCCACAGTTGCCTTGGGGCAGACAGAAAGACGTAGACGTAGCTGCTATAATATTCTTAACCCAACCATTGTACTACCCTACGTAATGTACTGTACCTGAAACTACTTGTAAAACTCTTTTTTTCCCCCATTTCTGGTCAGTTTGGTTCTTTAGGAGGAATGTCCAGTCTGTATTTTAAGGTGTTTAATCAACCTGTATCTTAGACTTTTCTAGTAAATTCTAACTTCACAGACGGCTTTTAAACACACTGATCCAAAGATCTCTACTTAACTCTTACATAGACCAAATTTTCTTGTACTTGTACCCCCCCAAAAGTTTTTTTAATACTATCAGCATAACTTCATAAGATATCCAAAATCCCAATTTTTTTTTGCATTTAATGTCTAAAAATTTTTTTTTTAAATAATCAAGAATTTTAATTTTGGCTCTATCCATTAAGATTTTTATCCTGTACAAGTATACAATTTTTACAAATAAAATTCCTTATTTCCATATAGAAACATAAAATTACATAAACAAAATCTGCAGGGAATATCACATTTTTTTAATAGTTTTTCTCCGATTCTTTCCAGTGTCTCGCCTTAAGAAAGCTCCATAGAGTTCACTTAGAGTTCATCCAGCCCCACTCTCTGCCCTAGCACTACTAAAATTTTAACCACTACATGACCACCACTTGGCCTCAAAAACCTCCAATGAAATACCCCAAACAACACTTCTGCCCCTGCTGACACTTTTAGTACCCGTGTTGGGAGTTGAAAGCATAGGATTAATGCCTTATACATGTAGGCTGAGAATGTGAAATCCATGCTACTTTTTCACCTGAGTTATTAACAACCAACCCGACCACCTGGATGAGAAACTTATCGGATCACCTGTGGTTAGCAGTGCGTGACCAGATTCTTTTTTTACTCAAATCAATGTGCATTTGAACTTACTAAGCGATTTAAAAAAAGCTTCCGAAATCCTTCAGGTGTCAGGTCTGAAAATATTGGCAAATACAAAACAATTACATGGTAGATAAAAAGAATGTTGTATAGGCTGGGATTGTAATGTTCTTAGCAAATTCTTTAAGTGTGTTATGTGTCGCTTTTGGTCAAAATAGACACAACTGGGACAATGTTTGTAATAAAAAAATAAAAATAAAAACCATCAGATATTTGTTGGACATGGGACAAGAAGCCTGAAAATAGCACTGTCCCCATTAAATAGGGACATCTGCATAGAAGTGCACACAACAAACAGGTCGTTAGTCTATAACCATGCAGCCGGATGTGGTTAAATAAACATGTAAAGAGTTTTTATTGAGAACTTACATCATTGAACCTCAAAAAGTTGAATAGTTCAATGGACAAACGCAGAAGAAAGTTTGCCCAGAATACCAGATCAACAAAACCTTTCACGATTAGATTTTTTTAATCGCCATTTCGCCCACCACCACATTAAACCCAAAGTTAAAAACCCAAACCTTTTATTAGTAAATAGAATTAACTTACTAACTAACGTATCTGCTGACATTGTCAACATTAACTTTCACCAAGACATAACTCAAAATGTACACTGATAATAGCATGGTCGTTTTATATTTCATTGAGTCTATAATGACCACAGAACTATTGCTTGATCGTGAAAGAGCAGGACAAAGCACTAAAACACAGGGTTCCAACATACACCAAAAAAAGCTTAAAGCTGCTCTACCTGATTTTGTTGCTAAAATAAACACCTAACAAATGCTTTGAATGAATCCACTCCCGTCCTTTACCCTCAGCCTGTGTCTCTCACATTAAGCACACGCTGCCTCGTACGTATTCACAAACCATGAAGTCTTTTTCACAACAACGAGCAGCGGTCTGGAGTCGGCTCTTAAAACGTTGAACTAAGAAACAAAAAAATATCTGTGAATAAGCTGGGAATTTTGAAATAAAACATCAGCTACCTCATTGTTCCTGATAGATTTTAGATCTGAATAGCTCATGGATGTATTGACCAATCAGAGTGCTCCTGTCCTGTGGAAGCGTGTGATTGGTTAAACATTTCCTTCCCTCGCTCTAAAAAAAAAACCTTTATATTAAAGCCCACTGAGGACTCCCATCTCATTCCAGAGCATTTGAACATTTAGATACGGAAGCTATATAATCTGATACTGTGATAATTTTGCATTCAATTTGAATCTCTTGTACTCTCTGTTGGGCCTGATCATTCCGCTCCTCTCAGCAGTTTTACAAGTGGCCAGTTTTCGAGAATTACTGTTACTATCCTGAAAATACCACCGATGTCTTTAAAGTAAGTCTTCAAAAACAAGACTTTGATGGGCTTTCTGCAGTACGCCTGATTCAGTATCGCCCGCCCTGATGCTACAAGATACATTTACCATTGCATACTCATTTTTGAAAGTTCATCGCCAACTTTCTGCCTTGAGATATGTGTCCTCATAAAAATGCTAAGCCATCCCCACGGTCCGACGGTTATTTTGATGAATTGTACCCAAACTATCGCAAATGTTGACTGGGGGCCATATTAACACACAAAGGCTCTGGTTATAAATCACTGTGTCATGTCCATAGAGGGGGAAGATAGTGAAGATGTTGATTTAGCAAGGCCTTGCCGTTCGCCGCTAAACTGGTGTTAGCAAATGAATGGGGATTCTCGATTAGCACTAATGGCTAATAGTTCAGTTAGCTTCATTGTCTGCATTTAGCAAATGGTTTGGTTTTACTTCTCAAGACGGAGCCATCAAAGCAACACTATAATTGGTTGATAATTCTGTCTGATTAAAAGTGTTGCCCATTGTTGTATTTTTGATAATAATGATACTAGTAACGGCCTCGTTGTCAAAGCACTTACCCGCATTTCATTGTTTATAGGCTACACATTCAAGTCACACTCTTTAGCCACCAACAAGAACACTAGCACATAGACACATTAAGACAAAGTGGGTGAAGTGATTTGCCCAAGGACACATGGGAAGTCAAACTTTTACTTTACCTTATTTTTGTTTTACTTTTACGTTTGATTTGAAGAAAGGGAAGAAAGAAAATGTATTCTTTGAGACTGGCAAATTGGCTAGCATGCTCACCTTGCAATTGGAGGGTTGTGGGTTCCCGATAAATGGAGTATACAGACTCTAAAATGTGCAATTTGCTGAGAGAAAAAGGTCTTACAAACAACACAGAGCAGTAATTAAGCCGAAAGAGCACACAAACATGAAACATGAAAAACCTTCATCGTGAAATGTGCGCTATCCAGTAGTCCTCGGGTGGCATAGTTTTAGCTTCACCTGGGCAAAAATGAGGGATGAACCGATATGAAACTTCTAGGCCGATGCCGTTATTTCAAGCTCAGTTCAAGATTATTTTTATTACATTTCCAATGGACTTTAATTTCTCTGGCTTTTCCAACCGTACCTATGAGAAGTCATTTTTTTAAAACAACAGATTAACATTGTCCATCTGTACAGGCCGATACTAGTCCAAATTGTAAATATAAGCAGATACCGATGTTGAGTCGATATATTTGTGCATCACAAAAAAATCTGCTTTACCTCCTAAATAATAATAATAAAAGCTTTGTGATACTACAGATTACATTTAACTACATGTACAACAAAATGTAATTCCTGACCAATGAATGACAACTTGAAATAAATGTATAAATAAATGTCTGCCAAATTAAACTGT
The DNA here is from genome assembly GCA_036025475.1 of Philypnodon macrostomus. NCBI lineage: Eukaryota > Metazoa > Chordata > Actinopteri > Gobiiformes > Eleotridae > Philypnodon > Philypnodon macrostomus. The sequence goes on from JAVQKC010042503.1 coordinate 3,993, forward strand.
TTAATACCTAATTGGTGAATGTAGAAGAATCAAAATGGCCCAATCTTGCAATGTCCTATGAAATCTGTGAACCGATGTGCAGTGGTCATCACTCTAGTGTGCACTTCCTGCTTTAACCCCCACTTTATCAACACACTTCATATCCCGCCGTCCTCTCAACAGCTCCTGACTCACCACTCGCCCCATTCAGCAGAAATCCATCTCCCTCAACACTGTAAGATAACTGCAAACACTAACAAGAGGAAGCTCCGGGGAGAGAAACGTGAAATTGATCAAGCAAACAGCATTATGGACCGCCTAGACTCCAGCCATTCACGGCACTGTGTGGAATAACAGGCGCTTTCCAGGATTACAAAGAGCTGAAGACAATCTGACAAAGTGATGAGAGAAGTCTTGGTTCACAGTGGGAGAGAGGGAGCTGTCAGAGTCATCACAACATGCTTTCAACATAGAGTCAAAGAAGTGTTGTCATAGATGGATTCACATACAACACAATAGTCAGACGTGTGTTATCCATCTGTAGTAAAAATGCTGACATGAAGGTGGAGAAAATACCAGTACCAATAGTGTACTGTTCCTAGCTATGTAACTGTTTTTAAAACCTCAATTAAACAGCATTCAAATCAATGTGAAGTTGTTGTGGGGTGAATTAAGCTTCCTATGAAAATAATGAGGGCACTGGTTTTCCTGTCTCTGGAAGTCTCGGGTCAGGTCACAAGTCTTGCGAGAAACAGAATAGCTAATTAACAGGCTTTTACAGAATGGGAAAATAATTAAAAAACAGACACTTTTGTGGTTGAACTTCATTATGTCTACATTTATAGTTTATTATCAGTGTTTTTTGCCCAAAACCATAGGGGGAGAAATTTTTAATACTAAAACGGAAAATAATGTTGCATTGTACCCCTTTAAGTTACTCTATAATAAGATAAGAAAAAAGATAATGTGGGGGTTCCATTATAAGATATAACAGTATAAATGGTCTGATCAGTATAACCCTTAATTTACACTGAATCTGTGATGTCTCTGTCACATCTACAGTAGCAAATAGAACTCCATTAAAGTCAGTGTGTCCAGCTCCATCAGGTCTGCAGAACGTCTGTGTCTCTGCGGTAACTAGCCACAACGAGTCTATTTTTGACGGATCGGCATGAATGAAAAGTTGAACTGAAATATTGCGCAAATTAAAACTCTGATGATTGTCCAGGTAAAGTGCAAATGAATGCACCACAATGTACTCAGTAGTTTGACTCTGGTATACAGTGCATGTAACATGACTGAGACTAAAGTGGATTGACTGGTTCATTGGTGAAGACAGAATATGTTCTACATGTAAATATAGTGGTGGTAAAAATGATAATGTCTTTGTACTTTGGATGTGTGAAGCAGCAGCATGTTCTCAATTAATTCTTTTTTTAATTTAGACAATGCTTTTGTAGCTAGTGCTGCTGGAATAGATAGGCTAACAAGAGAAATGTCGGCTAAAAAGCATAAATCATAACAGAGAGTGCCAAGCCAGGATTATTGTGCAATGGTAAAAAAAATACCTGATGTTGAACTGCCAAAAAGCTACGCTGTTTTTGTTAATCTAATTATTTCATTTTCAAGTTATATACTTTACCAGTGACTCCCCCTAGGTGTCCGCAAAGGTCCTGCAGGGTGGCCCCCCCAAGTATCTACAGCGAGACTTCAAAAAGAAATTCAGCTTGAAATGAATAAAGAAATATGCGGACAGTAATATCATATTCAATCAGACATCACTTCAAGTTATTCATAGTTACTAGAGTGTTGTTTTCAATAGAAATGTTAATGAAATTGGTCAAGGTTTAGATATTGAAGGGGATGCAGCACTTTTTGATTTTGGGAATGCCTGGACTATACTATTCTGCCTTGCACCAGCACAGAGACAGCACATCTCATCTGTCAATCATTCTTACATATGCCTGTCAATGCTATCCATCTGTCCATCCATCTGTCAAATAGTGTTAAGAAAACTACATTAGACACCATAATGTCATAGAAAATACTCATAACATAGTAAGTAGCCAATAAAGACCATTATTTTATATTGGCATCAACTTAGAGTCATTCTTTAATAATACATTTCCAGACAGACATATACAGGTGGCTCATATTCCCTCACATAAATAAAGACCACATATATTGGATGGATGATATGATTTTTATAATGCTGCAGACTCTTCATATGCACACTGTATATACTATAGGGTCCAGTACAATTGCATTTGTCAGTCCTTCTGGCTTGGTGTATTACTGTTTCATATAGACATGTCCTATATTCCAAGATAAAATTATTAGAAAACAGTGAAATATTAGGTAGGGTTGTCTCCCCAGCAAGAACATTGTGGGTGGAGTCTGCATGTCCTCCCCGTGTTACAGTAGCTTCCAGGTTTTCCAGCTGCCTCCAACTAGCAAAAGAGGCTAAATTGCCCATAATGATTGAATGTGAGTGTATGTCTCTGTGTCAGCCCTGCAACTTGCTGGTAACATTGACCAGGGTGTACACCACCCAAGTCACATAGTTACGTTGCCCACTAACGGAAAAAACGGAAGATCAATCAATAAAATATGAATAAAGAAAGAAAATATTTGATGGTTTAACTAAATAAATGCATTAATTCTAAACGTGTCTTGACTGTTTTAGTAGATGCCAGCTATAAAAGTGGACAAAGAGAGCCTTGATAAAGAGTGGATGTTCCTATATCCTAATCTAAATATCTAAATGTGACATACTGCAACATGCCAGCCTTTGAGATTTGCGTATTCTCTAATAGACCGTTGCATTTGTGATTAATTGCGCTGCCCTAGTCTCAAATACAGTATCTTTTGATGTCAGAAAATGACACATACACACATACTGTATATAGCATCTTATCTGTTGGTTTGGCAGCTGCTGTGTGGATGAATACAAGCCTCAGACTGTCAAATGTGATCCTGGATGCATTGATATTTCTATACATACATCTATATTGCTTGCTGTTGGCTTGTTGACACGTTCAGTAGTCTGTCAGAAAACTCCACAAAACCATCACCTAGAGCAGAGGTGTTTCCAGTGAATATTTTTCCAGTGAATATTTGTCTATCCAAGAGCTAAGTAAAAGCAGAAATCAGGACTAATGCCAGTCTAAACAAGGAATAAACCAAGGATTGTAATTCTGATTAATGCAAGAAAATGCCCATCAAAAATGGGGGGGAAAAAAAAACTGAAATTAGATTAAGCCAGATCTAAACCAGGACTAAGCCAGATCTAAGCCAGGACTAAGCCAGATCTAAGCCAGGTCTAAACCAGGACTAAGCCAGGTCTAAACCAGGACTAAGCCAGATCTAAACCAGGACTAAGCCAGGTCTAAACCAGGACTAAGCCAGGTCTAAACCAGGACTAAGCCAGGTCTAAACCAGGACTAGGCCAGGTCTAAACCAGGACTAAGCCAGGTCTAAACATGGCTAGACCAATAGGAATTGGACAGGCTTTCCAAAAAAAACAACAACTCAAGACTGGAACTGCAAGACTCATGAGTATCACCAGAATGTAAACTATGTACCACCATTGGTACCTCCACCTTAGTTTGAGAACCATTGACCTAGCGCAAAAAGCAATGGGGTAAATTATCTCCAAAACTTACACTATTAAAACATATTCTACAATTTACTCCCGTTTGGTCAATTTGATGAATCTTTCTTCCTTATAACACAAACAACTAATTACTTTTACAAGATAAATCCACTCACTAAACTAAGATAGCAGAATGTGAATCAGGCCACACTGCATTTGAAGAATTATGGCTATATTCTCTAAACTTCTTCCACCATCCGTCCGTCCGTCTCTACAGACACCAAACTCGCTGTAAGACAAACTGAGTGGATTTGTTCAGCTGTTAAAATGTCAGGGATTGGGCCAACTCTTTGATTTCCTGTAGTCATTATGCGGTGTCTTGATGCATTTGCATTAGGGTGGGGTCATAATAATATTTTATGTTGGGTACACTGTGGAGAATCACTGTACCAAGTTTCATTGCTCTCTGCCAAAGTAAGTGTGTCCAGGGTCCTATGGATTTTTGAGCAAACTTGAGCAACTGGGTAAAAAGTCCATCCAAGTAGTTTTTGTTGACCACATGTTCATTTTAATGTGTCCTATAGGGGAAGATTTGACTCATGCACTGATTGGATGCAATGTATTCTTGGGTGTTGTCTGCCCTCATGTGGCCACACAGTAGCAATGAAACCTTTATTTAGGATCTTGACTTGAGCTGTACTGTTTGTTCATGGAGCATCATCATAGAACACTTACTGGCCACTTTATTAGGTAAGACATCAAGCCAGTACATTTAGTCATGCACGTATGTTCAAGATATGAATCTGAACATGGTGCTGTTGTTGATGCCAGGAGATTACTGGTACTGGTTTAGTCCCAGTACAAGCCCCTCATTTAAAATAATAATTTCACAAATGGGGTTTAAAAATGAGCCAAGTGGGCCAGCTGATATTGTTTTTTGACAAATGAGACATACAGCCTTCGATCAGACCTCAGTGAAAAAATATGTCAATATGGAGTTAACTGGTTACTGCAGGTTATAACAACGTGAGTGAGAAATGGCAATATTTTATAATTGACAAAATATGAGAAAATGCTTGCGGCAGTTTGCCCACCCCTGGCCTAACCTTTAGTCAGTTATTTGATTCCAATCGTGGCCAACATTTCTCCACATTCACGTGACAGAATGGTTAGGGTTATTTGGGAATCCAGCTCCACTGGTTACAGCTAAAAGTAGGTCTACAGTTATCAAACAGATGTGGTATGGTTTAACTGAGATTGTATTTGGTCTTACTTAAACGCACACAGGTCCCATAACTGAACTAAACACTAACGTAAATAAACAAGGATTTGACTGTGTATTTCACATTTAAAGGGAGCAGTTATAACCTTCAACATTGTACCTGTTGTAAGTCAGGTGTACCCGCCACAGACTCTGCATTAACAAGTACAATCTGCTACCGGTCTTGCTCTAGAACCTTTTTGTCTTGGTCATTAGGCCCAAGAACAACATAGCTCTGAGGAAGACTCAAAAGCAGTTGTTTCACTATGATACAGAGACGTAAATAAAGAGCTGTAGTTCTATCTGTATATCTGGGTAAAAGGGTACCAGACCAAGACTAAGAGTGGATCTTGTGGAGATGTGACCAGAGTCTGTGGCAGCCACACCTGACTTACAAGAGAGGAATTCTATCACGTCAAAGTACAGTCTGTGGGAGCCACAAACTCAAACACAAACAGGATGTAACTCCTCCCTCTGTCACCTGCACTGCTCTTGCACCATCTTCTGATTAGCTCTACACTGTGGAGGTGACTGGTGCACGTCTCACAGTCAAACACACAAGACTGACTTCTGTAAAGGTTATTGTTATTTAGAAATGGCACAAAGAGCTCTCAGCCAAGATAACCTCACCTGTTCAATCTGTTTGGATCTACTGAAGGAGCCAGTGACGATTCCCTGTGGACACAGCTACTGCATGAACTGTCTCCGGAACCACTGGGACACACAGACCGTCTACAGATGTCCTGAGTGTAGACAGAGCTTCTGCCCCAGGCCTGTGCTGGTCAAAAGCACAGTGTTAGCTAATATAGTGGAGGAGCTGAAGAAGACTGAGCTCACAACGCCCCCTGCTGACCACTGCTACGTTGGTCCTGGAGATGTGTCCTGTGATGTGTGCACTGGGAGGAAGATGAGAGCGGTCAAGTCCTGTCTACAGTGTGTGGTCTCTTACTGTGACAGCCACCTCCAGCCTCATTATAATGTGGCTGTGTTTTTTTTTAACTTTATTTAACCTTTATTTAACCAGGAAAGTCCCATTGAGATTGCAGATCTCTTTTTCAAGGGAGTCCTGACAAGACAGCAACACAATTTTCCATGTAACTGACAACAGAACAGATCAATTTCATCATCAACAAATCAGCCAAGACAAATCCTAAAAGCTAAAAACAGTGACAAATCATGGAATCAACTTCAAACCTTTTAAAAAGGTTTTTAAACTGGGATATGGGGATTAGTTCCCTCAACTTTAAAGAGGAAGATTTGACTCATGCACTGATTGGATGCAATGTATTCTTGGGTGTTGTCTGCCCTCATGTGGCCACACAGTAGCAATGCAACCTTAATTTAGGATCTTGACTTGAGCTGTACTGTTTGTTCATGGGGCATCGTCATAGAACACTTACTGGCCACTTTATTAGGTACAGCAGAAGACCACACCAGGGCCACTTTATTAGGCCCAAAGTCTGCCTAATAGGAGGAGAGCCCCTGCCTCATGTGGAGGAGTTCAAGTATCTTGGGGTCTTGTTCACGAGTGAGGGAAGGATGGAGCGTGAGATTGACAGGCGGATCGGTGCAGCCTCTGCAGTGATGCGGTCGTTGTACCGGTCTGTCGT
>JAVQKC010042557.1:0-16853 GCA_036025475.1 Philypnodon macrostomus
ACCACTCGTCACTGTGCTACCACTCACCACTGTGCTACCACTCATCACTGTTCTACCACTCGTCACTGTTCTACCACTCATCACTGTTCTACCACTCGTCACTGTTCTACCACTCGTCACTGTTCTACCACTCATCACTGTTCTACCACTCGTCACTGTTCTACCACTCATCACTGTTCTACCACTCGTCACTGTTCACTGTTGTCATTAATTGAAGAGATCCAGCAAAGACTTTTTGAGTTATTGCGTTCCCAATTTTGGCCAGTAATTCAATAATTACTTAATTAATATTCATCGAAGAAGTCCCCAAATCGATACAGTTCGGCGTCTTTATGATATGTACCTGTGTGCAAATGTTGAAACTGATCCGGCAATTCGTTTTTGAGACATGGCACAGACGTGGACCAACGTGATTCCATAATGTCGTCGTTTCGCAGATATAATAATCAACAATGGCTGCATCATATTGTTATCCTGTGACCTCCTTCTTCAGTGACATCTATGTTAATTCAATGTCTCTTACTATAAATGTCTTGCTAGCAGTGCTGCTGTACAGTAGTAAGGTTAAAGAGTGGAAAGCAACCTGATGCTCAGTGATGAGAGATGACTGGAGAGATGTGTCCCAGCTCCAGATCAGATTTCCACTCATACTTTTATAATGATGAACAGCTTAAGACATTTATTATACAGACACATCAGTTAATACTTTGCAAAATAATATACAATGTAAAACTTCAACTTCAAGGGGTTGTGTTCAGGGATGACACCCTTGCAAATGAGACGTTACATCTCAAGGAGTTTTCCACTTGTGATTAATGAGTATTCAATTTACTAGTATTGTGATGTACAGGTGTGACTTCAATATGTCTCAGGACTAAACACATTAAGTTATTTGATCATTTGTGCTACAGGGAATTGAACAATAAAGTGACCAGTGACTGTGTCCAAAAAAGTACAAAATAAATAAATAGTTGTTTACACTTCACATTGACCTTCTGTTGAGTTGACCTATTGCAAAAACCCATACAGTGTTGTTATAAAGCTACGTGTTGTTTTCACAGCTCATGTTCCTGTATTTTGGCTGTGTTATTCCAGTGTTAGGATCCCTTAATATAGTGAGGCCCATATGAACTAAATATAGAACATGATGCTCTATTGTACTGTGCCAGTGCTTTGGGTGTGTATTGAATCAGCTACTTGATTATTCAGAATTTTAATCCACCATTTGTGTCTGTTGTATCGCTAATCCATTAATGCAATGTACTAGTTAAACTGGCCACACAGTCAACATATGAACAGTTTGGTGTCATGGTGAATGATGATGTCGTCACTTTCACTAGAAGGCAATACATGGTCAATACTATTAAGAGAAGGCTCACCATTTATTATTATACCTCTGTGGCGTAGTTGGAGTCAGGGGAGGTGATATCTAGGCTTGGACCAGTGCCAGCACATTTTAGAGGGGCAGACATTGTATCTCTTGTCCAGTTGCCACCCAGCTCACATAAAAGCTGCCCATTGTCTTCAATAGCCACTGTTTGACTCTGTGCTCTCCTCCGACCCCCTATCACAGGTAATGTATATCACTTTTACTCAACTCTATTATTTCAGTTTGTATTGTTTTTTTATTTAAGTGTATAAAATCAATTGTTGCCTATTTATGGTATGATTTTATTAGCTAGCTCAAATAAGAACTTGGTCCTCACTTGGTTTAAAGCAGACTTATACTATTGACAGGGAATAGCTCATGGGAGTATTACAAAATAAATAAACACATAATAGATTATACCGATGTTTTATTAAAGTGTCTAAACCAAAGACTTCCTTCCTAGTTCGGATCCAGATGGTCCAAGTTGATTTAGATTTGAGCTGCCAGATTAAAAAAAGAGGCCATTGTCGGGACTTTAATCCTCTTGTCAAAAGGATGTGGACTTTACCCAGCTGTGACTCGATAGATCAAAATCTGACCTTTAATCATGCTACTTCTTCTATTTTTGTTTATTTTCAATTGTTACTCTTTGTTTAATTTGACAACAATTGACATCCTGTTTCTTATTTCTCCAAAGCACTTTGATTTATCCTGCATATGAGTTGTGCTACACATAAATATCTTGCTTTTGTAGTAGCTAATGACCAAGTCAGTATTGTTGCGCACACTGACTGATGATTCATTTATTTGTCATCGTAGGAACACACTGTCCCACAATCATGAATCCCAAAGGAGGAGAAAAGGTGAGAATAGTGCATTACCATGTTAATCCTGCATTAGTTTACGGGATGGGGACACACTGTCCTCACACAGGACAGTCCTGGCACAGCTTATCTGTCAGAACTGTTATCTGCCATCAACCATGTTCACCTTGACCTTCGACTAATTATAAACCATTATCTTCTGACACACTGACAGTTATGGAGGGGTGTTGAGTTTGATACTTACATATCTGCCTGTATGCTACACTTTACTGTGTATAGCACTTTGAGGACAGGGATGTCTTATATTAAAATCTATGTGTAATTTATTTATATGGACCTAATTTCTCATTTTGGTCAATCATTTTAATACATTGTCTTTTCGTTGTCAATTCCTGTATGTTTTGTAAATATGTTAATGTTTATTGTTTTCCACAGCCAAAATGCAAGATTACAGCATCTCGTAAGCTCACCCTTAAAGTGAGTAGTTGTAGATTGTTTGACATTCAAAGTATACAGAATAAATGCATGTATATTGTTTCCTTGGTCCAGATACTGCTCCTGACCCGAGCGTCGGAGGACCTGCAGAGGGAGCGGCAGCAGCGGGAGGAGGAGAAGAAGAGGTACCTAGGAGAGAAGCTACCTCCTCTGCAGCTGTCCGGGAAGTCTATGGACGAACTGCAGGTGAGAGTCAATGATACTCATAAATGTTAAAGTGTAACTAAACACATAGGTCAGATCCATAGTTAACCCACAGACACATTTTGAAAATTGCAACACAAACGGGCAGGGCCTGGTAGAGACAGAGGGGCTGGGTACGGTTTGAGGGGAATGCTCTCAAATCAACCCCCTGATTCGCTACAGCTGTGTCACAGGTGTCTCTCTAAATGAGAGAGCTTATCAGAGCCTGAGGGCCTGTGACATAGACATCTACCGTGACATATTTTTGACCAGTAGACAAATGTAAATGCTTTAAGTCTTTAAGATAAATAAAATATGCAACTTCAAATCTGTGTGAATTACAATGTTCAAAAGCAAGGTGTGTTATGTTAACTTCAACAAACTCTTTGGTTTTAACATATGTTTGTCACAATACTCAACCAGGGAATAAAACTAGCTCTCACAATCTGTGCTGGTAGACAAGACAGTATATGCTGCCGACTGCTGACACTAGAAAATATTTGGTTAATATCGTAAACAAAACTAGCTTTTTGTACTGGTCTAGTTATGCCATGTTGTTCTTCAGAATATCTGCAAACAGCTTTATGCCAAAATTGATATAGTGGACGAAGAGCGGTATGACTGTGAATCCAAAGTTAACAAGCACAACAAAGATGTAAGTATTGTGAAACATCACAGTATTTTAAAATAAGACCCATTTTATAAAACATACAACATTCTAATCTGAGTATTTTTTAGATTCACGAGTTAAAACTGAAAGTACAAGACCTCGGAGGTAAGTTCAAGAAGCCTGCTCTCAGAAAGGTGAGAGTGTCGGCTGATGAGATGATGAGAGCTCTGCTGGGATCCAAACACAAGGGCTCGATGGATCTGAGATCCAATCTCAAGTCTGTGAAGAAAGAGGATGTCAAACAGGACAAGGTAGACCAAACAATTTAAAAGGTGACAAATAATAAATGTCAGATAATAGGGAGGCTAATGTCCATGTAATGTGATGGCAGGTGCTTACAAATGAGGTGGGAGACTGGCGCAAAAACGTGGAGGCCATGTCGGGCATGGAGGGCCGTAAGAAAATGTTTGATACCGGTGGACCTGCGCAGTGAGATGCTCTTCAGGGATCTGTGTAAAAACATGAACAAATAGATTATACCTTTATTATTTTAAGATTTAATGAGTATATCTACTGTATTTAATATCATGTTAAAAAACAACAGTAATATGACAGTGATGGTGCTCTGTGCAATGGGTCAGTGTAAGATAAGTATTGATATAAGTAAGTATTTTATATGTACCCAAACAACAATTGTTTTGCTATGACATCTTGAGAGAATAAATATAGATATTAACAAACAGATATTGTTTTGGTCTTTGATGTCTGCACTTGACTTTATCATGTTTCATTTCATTGGCACAATTTAATTCATGTGGGGCACGTAAGAGGATGTGGAGCAGCTCTAGCAGACCAAGGATTAAGGAAGCAAGACGAAGGGCAACAGGTGTTACCCATATTCAACTTAGAGTTTAAATATAGGTCCTCAGTGGGTCTCAAAGATAATTGAATATGTCTATAAACAGATTTGGTATAGGATTATTTTGGTTTGATAATGACTAAGGCAAATACTACATGTACAAACAATTGTAGTCTCTAGAAAGCTCCTCAGTTGTATGTGTTTATATTTAGTCATTATGCTGCTGTCTTACGTCAGCTTCAAAAAGCTGGATGGCTCAGGCCCTTGACATTATTTCCTTCACATTACACACATGTATGTGCTGCCTTCTGTGTTAACAGGTCCACTGCCTTTTGTCACTTACACTGTGACATCTGAGGCATGACAGTGTCACTAACCAGATGGAGATTGTAAAGATGGAGTTCATATAAGTCCTTACAGTATTTTGTAACGCAATTGTTTAATAAATATGGGACATGTTCATGTACTGTAAAATATGGACCAGTAGATGGCAGTCCATCATAATGTTGTTACTGCAAAATGTGTAAAATGTAATGAGATCATTCAGATTAAAACAATTATTAATTATTAAGGAAGTAATAAAGGCATACATAAATATATCCATTTTATGGTATATAATCTGTAGTTATATATAATACTTAAGAATATATAACAATAAGATATAATTAAGATATAATTGTCTACAAGTTGTAGTGTCAGCTTTTAGTGTGCCTGTGTATATATATATATATATATATATATATGACACATAAAAGATTGGCTACACTGTGTTTTGTCTTTGTTATGCAGTGCCATTGGAATGTTATGCCTGAATGACAGCATTAAGTGTAGCGTATGTGGTATGGACTGCCACAGGGCATGGGTCAAACAGAGACATAGTGTTGGCAGCTCTGCCCTCTGCCATGAGAGGCACTGCTCTGTGATCACAGGCTAACAGCCACTGCTTTGTCCAGAGCCACTCATGGATCTTCACTGAATGTGTCAGACATAAGGCCCTCATTCTCTGGTCAAAAGCACAGTTCAGTGGTATTTAAAGAAAATCCTTTCAGTGTCATGTCAAGAATTTAAAACTCATTTAACAGCTTCAGTCAAAGTAAAATCATTTTAATTACAGAGCATGCCACAAATCAAATACAAAATGAAAAGTACAATAGAATATTACACAGCCTTTGCCAAATTGCTATAATCTATACACACATGTTGTTTTCAGATTGTTCAGGTCTCAATTGTACATTTATATACATGTATTTGTATAGTAAGACCAGACATGGACTTATTTATCAATTATTTACAACTCTTTATTGTGTAAATCTGCCCCCTTGTGGCCAATCAAGGTTTGCATGAGCCCTAAACCCTACTTTCTTGCATAAACATTTAAAGTGTGACATGACGGTTTTAAAACTTGTTCAAAATTAAACTTGTTCAAGCCTAATTTCTTCTTCTTCTTCTTCTTCTTCTTCTTCTTCTGTTATAGACGGTAACGCCTCAATTTTCAACACACTTACAGTGTGGACTTAATGTTTGGTTTATTTACACATTTGCTTGAAAATCCTGCACATTAGACTTAGTAGAAGTTGTATCTAATTCTTGCAGCTCTGGGATTATGCAGTCTACCCATTAATTTGACCTGTGGGCGCCTCCTGCTCGGCCTATCACTGTTGTAGGCCTGGTGCTCACAGCTTCGTATAATGAGAGGGTAATTACTCTGCATGAGGTAAATCCTGTTTCGTTTCTAAATTATACTATATATTTGAAGCTAATGGCACCAAAAATGAGCTTTTCCCCCACAGCACCGTGTACAAGCGACTAAGACCGGAGGATTTCAGGTTTTAAACATAGCACACACAAAGCCTCGTTTAGCATATACGGTAATCATTTAGTTCAGAGAAAGACGAGGTGACTTTGTCTTCAGTACATTTCACACTCAACTTTAACGACTAGAAATACAAAAAAAGCATTGAGAATGAATAATGATATGGAATATAAATGTTTTCTGGATTTGCATTTTAAAGATCTATTCTTGCGGCAGTAGACAGATGATTATACAGTATATTTTTAACACAGCTGAAGGCTGAATATTCTTACCTAAATGAGTGACGCAGACTTTACCTGGTATGTGATAAAGCATGGGCCCACTGTAGTTCATAACCTGGACCCCAACAATCAATGCAATCCTATTAACACTGATTGAAATAAATCATCTTGAGTTTTATTGCAATGAGGCTAATGACTGCAGTGCACCAGCCACACGTCAAATTCTATACTCTCATGTAGCCACTGCATCTCCCAACGCTCATCAAACTGCATTCATTAATGGTATCAACAACTTCATCATAATATTCATCATAATATTCATCATAATATTTTACTGATAATATTCATCATAATATTCACCATAATATTCATCATAATATTTTACTGATAATATCTTGATTTTCAGATTTAGTAAGAAGCAATGGATGAGGAGATGTGAATGTAATCATGGAAGTTCAGTTTTATTTTAATAGCCAATATTGTTATTGCAATAACACTGCTCTGCATCAAGTGCCAGATGTAGGCTACATGATGTTGTGTCAATTACTCTTTGTCCTGTACAGGGTCACTAATGAAGCCGGGCTTTGTAAGTAATTAATCTCTAACTGACATTAATTGCTTTGCCGTGGCCTTTATGTATCTAAATGTAATTAACATTAAAACGTCCTTGACAAAAATACAATAATACACTGTAAGACTTTCTGTGCTTTGCCAAAAGCAAAAGTGTGTCTGACATGTGTCACTTATGTGATCTCATTGAATGGTATCTCCACATCATCATGAACAGGGCATTATCTTTTCTGTGGCCTTTTAAGAGGACATATAAAAGCTGACTACTAACACAAGGTAAGGGTGGTACTTATTCTTCACTATCCTCATCTCACTGTGTGCATCGTCCTTGTCCCACCAGTCCAAGGATGTGTGACCCTCCTGGGCATCTGTACCTGTAAGCTAATTGCTGTTAAGGGTGGGTGTCACCTTTTTCAATACAGGGTTCATTTTAAATAAGAGAGGACTCAGATGTCACCCCTGCACCAAGGTCACCACTGACTTCATTTACACTCAAAGTCTGTTCAGGCTTGTGTCTCAGCTCCAACAGGCCATGTATAACTGGTGCAGACTGTAACACATCTGTATAGGAGCCATAGGATTTTACCCAAAACACATTTCCTTTTCTTGACCAAGCCGCACACTATCTGTGCATGACTTTTTCCTCTTGGTAAAATCCGAGTATAATATGAGCAGTCTTAACCCTAAACCAGGTCATAGTGATCCACATTTCTATCTCTACTTTCTCTTGTCTCCAGTCATTTTATTACCCTCTCTAAAATAAAGTATGTATTGTAATTTTACTCTGCATCTGAATAGAAAACATTAGTGAGCAGGCATTAGACCCGGAGAGGCTTGACTGTTCCCTCTGCAGGGCAAAATTCAAATGACTTGCTTTCAATCACATAGACTGTGGTGTGACAGAAAAAGCATAGCATAGCTAGGACATCTCATATCCAATATCCAGTGGCTCCTCTACACACGCACACACACACACACACACACACACACACACACACACACACACACACACACACACACACACACACACACACAACATACACAACACACACAACACACACACACAACATACACAACACACAACACACACAACGACAATATATGACTGTATCTTCTGTGAAAAACACAAACGGTCCCTGTGAAAATAGTGAAAATGAACTGTTCCTCTTATTGCCATAGTGACTTGGTGACCAAAGACTGTCGGTCAAACATATGCTACAGCTTTTTGATGTGGGCTGCCCTTTGGTCTATAGGCCTATAATGTGTGTATTTTTCCATCAAATGTATTGATTAAAACATTGGGGTAAGTAGCATACCCTGCAGCTGACTGTGGGTTCGTTTGTTTCAATGTAACGCTATTTACATCTAGAGCTCCAGAAACAACCTTGGAGCGTCTCTTCTGTGCGTGCTTACATCACCAGCAGTAGCCCACTACGTGCCCGCCCCTCGGCCGACTGACGCTGATGAGCGCCTGGATCCGCGTCAACAGCACCGGAGCAAGTGAGAGAGGTGTATCCTGGCCGCTTTGCCCGCGCACGGTGAGCGTACAGCGTCAGAGCAGCTGGGTCACTTGCCGCGCTACTACATCCGCTTCTCAACCAACAAGGCTCAGGCGGGAACGCGATCACCACAGCCACATTTTAGTGATGGAGAGTCTGCTGGATAACCCCATGAAAGCTGTCCTCTACCTGAAGGAGCTCACTACCATCGTGCAGAACCAGCAGAGCCTCATCCAGACGCAGCGCCAGCGTATCGACGAGCTTGAGCGGAAGGTGGAAGATCTGATCGGCGAGAACCGTCAGCTGCGGGACCCTCACCACTACGTGCCACAGCCCGCACCGCCGACCCACCAACACCACCACCACCATCACCCCGCTACTACCACCGCCACTCACCGCAACGCGAGTCCCCAGGCACCCGCTCACCTGCACCAGCACGCGGCCGGGGCTAGCAAAGCCTCCTCCGCTCATCACCAGCCCGTAGCACCGCCACAGCAGCAGCACCACCACCACCACCACCCGCAGCAGCAGACCGCCCCTGCTCCCGCCTCCCATCACCCTCAGCAACTGCAACTCGTGCCAACCTCGCCCCAGTCGCCCAAAGCGAACCAAGCCAGTCCTGACCGGACCGAGGAGGATAAGAGGAGCCCCTGCTGCAAATCCCTGGTCGCGCAGACCCCCACTACGCTGTGCCGCTCGGTGGGATTGGCCCGAAAAACAGAGTAAGTTCATGATAAATACACGCCTCCTGTTTTTAAAGACCCATAGATTCACGTGGCAGATAAGGCTGACCTGACTCCTCAAACCAACATCAAATGGATTGGGACAGAATATCTGCATAAAGTAGGCTAGAATAAGCGATATTCAGATTCAAATTAAACCATTTTGCAGAGCAGGGATAGAAGGGCACGTCTTCTGACATTGACACAGGCCTACTGGCTTTTTTGTTGACCTGATAAAAATGACTGCACCAATAGCTTTTTGACCCGGTCCTGTGTACATTACCTATAGGCTACTGACAAGGCTATGCGCTTCAATGTGTGTCAATTTCAAAGCTAGATCCTTCAATTATAAACTGTTGCGGGGAGAGAAATGACTTTATATGAGCCAAAACACCAAGAAAGTCATCTGCTCTCAGCCTCTTTAGCTTCTGTCCTGAAATGCCTGTGATTTGCCTTTTGATTAATGCTTCATCCCTCTGACAACCTGGGTCTTAATTTTCTGACAGGTAGTGCGAGCTCCTCCTGTATTTTCACATTATTCACTCGGTTGTGAGCCTTTTAAATCAATTGAAGGCTTAATGGATATTGATTGGGAAAACTCAAACTGGCATCGTGGCACTATGTTAATGTTCCACCAACCAACATTGTCTCTCCAAGTCCAAGGGTGACTTTTGAGCTATAAAAATACGCTTCATCTAATCTTCTTTTTGTGTCTTTGAAGCTTGGTTATATGACATTTTCACATTTTTTAACACAGTCCTTTTGCGTTTTGATTGAACGCTGCAAGATCCATTGAGGTGCACTTATTGGGAAGCAGGGGGCAGACAAGGCAATGCTGCATTGTGTGGTCCTCTTCTCCACATTCACAGGTGGTTTGGCCAGTTTTTGGCATGTTCGAATAATGTTTTATTCTTTATCTTTTGGTATTAGTATGCAAAATAATTTGGAGGCATCTGTTTAGTGTTGGTTCATAGGCTATTTCCAATTCCCTAATCGGCACAGTACGATTGATTACCTTTACCACAAATATAATCAATTTGCAGAGGCAGTGCTACTAATGATGCACAGATATATCGGCTCGACATCGGTTTCGGCCTCTACAGATGGACAATAATGTTCTTAAAGGGTTATTTCTCATATTTAGATACAATATTTATATAGCAAAATGTCAATTCAGACAAAATCCAATAAAAACAGCCAACTAGCACATCTTTTCAAAATATTGGTATCGGCCAAATTGTTAACTGAAATATCGGAATCGGTATCGGCCAAGACATTTCATATCGGTGCATCCCTGGGCGCTACCATTAGGTAAAAGTAGTCAGCTGCTTAGGGACCCAAGCTTCCAGGGCCACATAAATGAAGCCCAAAAATGCCTTAATAATTTTTCTCATAGCTCTGTATGGTTAAGGTATTTGGTTGCTGGTATGACAATCAAGAAGACCGTTGGTAGGATTTAAAAAGCGCCCCGTAATCTGTCGATACATCAAATCAAACTGCTGCATTGACACTAATCAATGCCACTTTATTTTCTCACAACCCATACTGGGGCCATTTATACCACGTTCACCAGCCTTTTCCTGACTACCATAAAGACTGTTTAAATATACATTTAAAAGAAAAAGAATTCTAGAGCATATCACTGACAATTATCAGCACTATCACTCAGCACTACACATAACATCTGCAGCTGTCACGTAGCAATGCCAATTAGCTCGCTCCTCATTAAGACACAGCAACATGTCAGAATACAATGAGAAATGTCAAATTAAGCAGTTAGCACTTCATTATAGATCAGCATTTCTCGTCTTTTTTTGTATTGAGTTTCTGTCAGTTAGCGTTATTTATTTCTATATTTCTTTAGTTTGGTCCTGTGTTCTGAATACGGATCAAGCCGTAGCGTTAGGGTCACAACTGTAGATTGTAAAATTCCAAATATTCTGTCTTTCTATGAATATATATCAAAATGGTTGCTCAAAGGAACCAGTTATGTATACGGTGAGCATTTACCCTTGAACTAGAATACGTGTAGATGTTTGCCATAGCTACCTCTCTCAAGTGTCTGTTTGTTTCCTGTATGTATAACCTACAATAATCTGACCTTAAACAAGATATTCTAGTGAATTCATTTCTGTCCAAGCAATTGCCAACAACATTTACGCATTGTACCTGAACGATGCTGGTGCCACAGTCTGAAACATTAATTAATGTTATCTACAGCTTTGTCCTTGGCCATTGGACTACAGTGTACTGCATTTATCACCAGATGCTGGGGTTGACTTGCATGATATTTTGAGTAATGAGTAAACCTGTCCCTTTCCTGCGTATTAATCAGTATTAATAGTGTATTTGCTTTAGTGCTGTCCGTGGTGCTGAATGTTATTTGGGTCCCTGCTTATCAAGGTCAGATGAATTGGCTGTGATATAGGACAAATGCCCACTGTTGCACACAATTCTCCAAGCTTAGCCCCATCTGTTCCTCTCACTGCATTTGCATTGTTTTTGTTAATCCAGTTTGAATTTGTGTGCCATTACAAGTCATATTTACTAAAACGTGCTTGTACATGAATAGTCTACACACTGTAATGGTACTGTAAAAGAATGTGCCTTCCTGTGGATTCAAAGAGGCATGAAAAATGCACACACCCACAAGGTATGGGGTTGTACAAACCAAATGTCATGTGGGATTCAATAAGTGGGTTTTCTAGGCTCGCACCTGACAGAGCTGCACAATGATGAACTATAGAAGACTTCTCACAGTTGCTGATTTTGTTGGTTGAATGTCTCTTATTTTGTGAACATGTATGAATGAACCTAATACAACAACTCCACAGTAATCCCACAAACCAGTGCCAGTTTTTTTCTCACAAGTCCATTTGCACTGGTTTGAATGAATTATTAAAGTCTATCATACATTACTCATCTCTTCTTGTGGTTTATTTTAAAAATGTAAAGACGCAGGAGGCTCCACTATCAATTGTGGGCTATAGTTAGAAGACATGAATGTGGAGCTGTCATTATGATGTTTTCTGAATGGTGCAAACATAGACTCACTAGTGTAAAAATAAATGTTCCGCAATAGTGATGTTTATTTGTAGGAGCTGGTGTGATCTTAGTGAAGCCTTAAGCAATGCACCCCCTTTTCCTCCTCTCCTTGCTTCTATTGTCATTTTCTCACCATATAGGTCTTCTTTCTGACTGTCTGTTGTATAGTATTTCCCATGCATTATGAATCTCTTTGCTCTTCTGTACTCCATTCCTACTTTTCATTCCCTCATTAGCAGCTTAGGCTACAGTAGAGACCTCTGCAGTCTGATTGAGTATTCACATCCATCCTCTAACTACCATCACGCTCGACAACACTTAACCAATCTCCTGGCTCCTTCTTAGAGGCCGGTCTAACCTGTCTGCTGCTTCCCATTGTACAATCGAGAGACATAAAGTTTGTGTGTTAAACTGTGGTAAAGTGAAGGGCCTACACACAAGGGTGACAATAATTACTGATGACACGGTGGTTTGCTAGCGCTCTGGTGCATGTGTGTGTCATCTGTTGCCTCAGGTGGAAATCCCAGGTTTCTCATATGCAGCTCTAGGTATCTCTCTGCTGCCTCCCTGCCTCCTACACACTCTCATGAATAGAGTAAGCACTTGCTTGTACAGACTAAACAACCCTAGTGCAACCACATGGCACCTGGTAACCAGCTTGTTTTTCAGCATTGGCTGCATCTCCCGCTACACCCACCATGCCCTCCTTTTCTTCCCTGCTGGCTTCCTCTCAACCAGTGCATTGAAAGTGTGCCATCTTGGGTTTGCCATTTCCTGCCAGTGCCAGTCTCCTTCAGGATTAGAGTGGGGATGCATGTATGGATAGCACCAGTGTGGCATACATTACCTCGTGCTCCTGCTGAGTGGCGGCTGGATGCTGCAGTCTCTCCTTGTTCAGATACTCACAGATCAATGAGCCTGGAGCTTTGCCAGCACTGAGCCTGACCCCTCAGAGCCGCAATAGTCCTGATCTAAGAGGGATTTCTCCTGCAATGCACAACAAGCACATGCCTGGACTTGTAGCCTTAACCTCCCCTAAGCTTTAGGCTCAATGCAGAAGTACTCTCTGTATGTAATACGGACTATAGTTTGATGGGATATCACACCAGCGAGAATAGTATGCTTAGATTTTCAATATGATTGAATGACTGGATTCTGCTGTATAATTCAGGCTGTATCTTGATGCAAATAGATTTAATTGATTTGTTTACAGTATTCAATAATATACAAACAAACAATGCTATATTAGTATGTAAGTGTATTTACTGAACCTTGTTGTATAGACTGGTGCAATGTGGATTGGGCAGTGGTCGAAGGCGGGAGTCCCCTGCTTAGACTGCTGCCTCCGCGACCCGGTTTCGAACAAGCGTAAGAAAATGGATGGATGGATGTTGTATAGACTCTTTCAAAGTTTGTAAACAGAACATTCTAAATTCCAGAATGGAGGCAACTGGTGGCATGACCATAATACATTTTCAATGGAGAAATTAGCATCAGGATGACAGAAAATATGAAAAATCGAGCTTGTTTGGGCAAGTGACAACCACTCTCTACATGTAGGTGATGTCAGAGCCTGGTTAGGAAACATTAGTGATTGTACCTCACATTGTATATTTATTTCATGTACACATTAGCAACAGTTAGCATTTTGGCTGGAGGTAAAATTCTTGATTTTTAAGTTTTACTGGACAAGTCCTTACAGAAATGTTGACGACCACAATAGTGTTTTCATTGTTTGCTCAGAATTATTCTATCACTCACCACAAACGCTACTTTCTTTTGTAAATTTTCTCACCTTTGCCTCTAGTCGCCTCCATTCTGGAATTTTGAACATTTCGTATGACAAACATTTTAAAGGGTCTATAGCAGCTGAATATAGAGCAGGTGACTGTAGTTCAGTAGAGTGGAGTTTTTTCCCCTCAAACCCCAGGCTGTGTTTCACCTCTCCAACTTGGCAAACCCCTTCCAGTGTTGGGATCTCCTCCTCGTGTAAGTGCAACCCTCTGGCCTTCTCTTCTCTTCGCCTCCCTTCCTCTTTTGGTCTAACGCTAAATGAATGGGAATCACGTCTGCACAGTTATGACAGTGTGGCTTGGCTTCGCTGCTGCTGGAATCCAAATCATGAATATCACATTTGGTGTGTAGTGCTTTTAAATTGCTTCATTTCTCTGAGGATGTAGCTGCCGGGGTGATTCCTGTGCTCCCAGTGACAATATATAAGCTATTTTCATGCACAAGTTGAGCAAGGCAAAAAGAGACTGTCCCGGATGTTAGTAATCCAGTCGTGTGTGTTAGTAATCCAGTCGTGTGTGTTTGAGCGTTTGTTTTTGATTCAGGATACCAAAAGTGCAGTGTCACTGCCTTTGTTGTGGGATATATAGGCTCAGCGCTCATCTCTTTTTATGTAATTGTGAACAGCTTTCTGAGGATCTTTGCTCACTGGACACCTCCTCTGGTCTGTGCAGCCAGGAAAATCCAATTTACCAAACATATCACATATTTCTGAATACTTTTATACTGCGGCAAGATTTTCCTAAGTGTGTTTGCTCAGGAGAGCCGTGGTGGAGAATCGCAATGAACTATAGCTGTTTATTTCTGAAAAAAGGATTACGCACATTAATCAAGTGAAATGCTTATCTAAGTAACGCCCTCACACACTCCTGATATCCTTGACCTACATCCTCATGAAAGTGTCTTAAGTTGTTTTTGACACAGCCAAATGGCCTTGAAAGTGGGTATAGAGTGATGCATGGCAGCTGCATAAATTATTGTGCAAAGCTAAATGATTTAATTTATTGAAAACAACAACCATAACAGAGAATTATCTATACAATACAATTCTGTGAAAATGCAGCTTTACATCTATCCATGTCAGACTCATTGTACAAAAGTGGTATAGCATCTCTACATTTGTTTTAAGATATCTCAATAATACTAAAAATAATTGAATAACAAAATGTATAAATCATTGTAATTTGAACTGGACACTAAGCATCTTTTCATATCTTATATAGTAAATGTTATAATGACTAATGCATGCAATAGTTCCACTCAATCTTTTACTCAATTAGCAAACATGCAGCCATGAATCAAGCCATGTCACTAGTATAAGGTCATCAACTTTATCTAGCGTTTTATGCTCTACAAAGGTTTAAAGCTTGTGGGATGACAACAAAGGAAGTGAGAATGAGTCTTGTATAAGTTCAGCATTCAGTGGATAGTGTGGTTCAAAATCTTCATTTGTATTTTATAGATGCCATGCGGTACCATCTTTCATAAAAGGCTGTGTTCAGTGCATGCGTTTAATTGGACACATGGTTTATGTTTTAATTATAATGATTTCTTGCTTGCAGTAAAGTTTCCCTTCATTAAGTTATCAAACATATGTGGCCTTATAACAAAACATGCTAGCAAATAAATACACCTGAAACATAAAGTGTTTTCTATTTGATATTCTGTGGTCAATTTTTTTATGAACTATACAGCACTGGGCCTTTGAAAAAAGTCATTGTATTTAAGTTATGCTGAAACATTATCTCATCAGACAATTCTTTGGATGGGCTGCCTCTCCAAGTACAAGTATGTGGCACTGTAAGGGCACTGTATTAGGCATTATACACTATTGCACTATTGTGAAGGAAAAGCCTCATATACATACATGTATAAGCCTAGTCCATTCACCGGCCAAGGCTCTCTTTCTAAAATTATCTCCATGTTGCACATACACACAGACACCGCTATCCACACATGAACTAAGCCTTGTGTGTCGCCCAGGGAAATGTCAGGTACGGTTAACTTTACGACCCACAGTAAGGTTCAAAGCCATCTTACTAGGGCTTGGAGGCATCACAGAGCAGATTAGAATAGGCATAGCATGTCCAATCAGCTTTCCTGGCCTTTAATATATATTGTGAGCACGCCTCCACCATCTTAATGTATGTATCTTCAAAGAAACCACAATGTGCACATCTGCTATTTGTGTACCTCTTTATTAACATGCCGAAGGGTATATATCTCATTCATCTGATTCTTGGAAAACAACCATACCATAAAAGTTTGCTTGTTTCATTTTTAGCTGGAATGACTTTTGACGGTCAAAAATCAAGGTCACCGTCATTCCCATCTGTTCTGTTTTTTTTTTTGTGAATGAATTCGCAAAGAAACATCTGCAGCTTTTAATCTGGCACAGACCTCCACATGAACTCACTTCAAACACTCACTGGATGCTAAGATAGACCTTGTACCTATTATAGTGAGATCTGGTGCAGTCTTTTGCTGCTGTATCCCCTGCTTCATGTTTTGTCATCTTGGACCCCAGGAAGAATTGCTAATATTGACGTTCTTTGATCTTGAAGCAGTCTCTGATCTTAGGATTCAACAATAACATTTTTTTCTCTGTTACATAGTAACATAGTATAGATTATTGTTCAATACTTTCTCATATCTAAACAACAACCATAGTTCAAGTCAATCACATTGTCTTGATGGTAGTTATAGAAATATTTGGGTGTGCAGGAAAAAATACAATATATACAGTGAAGAAAACAAGTATTTGAACACCTTGCTATTTTGCTATTTCTCCCACTTAGAAGTCATGGAGGGCTCTGGAATTTTCATCGTAGGTGCATGTCCACTGTGAGAGA
>JAVQKC010042569.1:0-12785 GCA_036025475.1 Philypnodon macrostomus
CTGCATTCTCTTGATGAGCTTCAAGAGGTAGTCACCTGAAATGGTCTTCACTTCACAGGTGTGCCCTGTCAGGGTTAATAAGTGGGATTTCTTGCCTTTTCATGAAAATAAAGAAAACTTATTGAATGAATGAGGTGTGTCCAAACTTTTGGTCTGTACTGTATGTAGTTGTCAGTCCTCTACTTTGTTTTGTTTGACTACATGATGAGGAGAAACATCGCACATTATAACATAGGGCTTGTATTGAATAATATGGGGAGTTTCTCTCTCAGCCAGATTGGAAACATGTTTGGTGTGTGTGGTCCCGTGCACCATACTTGTAATTGTGCATATTTTATTTCAAACCTCTAAAGCTTTATGTTATTTATGCTATTTATTTAATTCAAAATGATCAGGTGTTCCCATTGACTGTAGAACGGGTATATAACTGAGCTTTTCTCTGCTGAAAGTAGTAACACTTGGGAACTGATATTTTGCAATGTATTAGGAAAATTCAGTATTGACTACGGTACATAGTATCATACCGGCAACAATTGTTTGCCGAACATAAAACTCAGCCTTTCACCCATATTTTCATAAAAAATGCAAATGTTTAATGTTTTTAGTTAGTTAGAAAATGTAACTAAGTAAATATAACTAGTTGATGCCCACATCTGATTCTTTGTGTGCTTACGGAAAGAGTTGTGTGTCCAGTGTTGTGTAGGACATTGTTGGATTTGAGGATCTGAGGCTGAGCTCGGAGGCTGGCACAAGCTGAAGGCCTGGGCTGGCTCGCCTGTGATTACAGCGGATGTTGAGTGTTTACAGAGGGATGTTGAAGGGAGGTGGTGGGGTGCACCGAGGCAGCTGCTTTCACTCTGTACTGTACACTACAGACTCACACAACACACACACACAACACACACACAACACACACAACACACACAACACAGAAGGCTGGAGCCGACTGGAAACCCCACACGCCCTGCAGTGTGTGTGAGAGCTACAGCTGGAGCCGCTGGGAGAGACAGACACACTCATTTACACATATGACCATGGAGAAGGCGGGTGACAGGGTGACTGGGTGACAGGGTGACTGGGTGACTGGGTGCTGCCTGATACAATGCCAGTTATTGTAGCAAATTACTAATATTCGTTCCATTCAGATATTAGAGAAATACAAAAAGGCTGTCCTGTCAAATAAAAAGTAAAAAAATAATCTGGCCAAACTTAACCATTGAGATGTGACTCAATATCCATTAAGTAAAAATGTATATTCCAGCCGAACCTTTGCTTAACAATATAATAATTATATACCTGTTTATGACTGTAAGTATGTGCATTATTTAACTTAGTTTATTTGTAATGGACCATAGTGATAACCACGGGGGGTGAAAGGTCGTCAGTAACATGCGAGACTGACAGCTTAATTACCAACGCAGCTAAAGATTTATTGGTTTATCAATCAGAGCCGTGGGCACTGCCTTTGCCCTCAGGAGATGGGAACTATTACCATGAACCCACTGGCCCATGTGACCTAGACTCTTCCTCTGCTGCGGTCACATCGGGATGGTTCTAAACAGTACCATCCTATGCACTTAGACATGTCCGCAAAAACGGAAACTTTGACAAGCAAATATAGCCACAACAAAATTGAGAACACAACCAATTTTTTGACACAGCAAACATACAAAATTTCTGACTACAATGCATAAACTTAAATAATAAAAATACTTTATCCTGAACTACAGTCTTGTATCTTGACTGCCTTCCTCAAGTTTCATCAATCTGACTGTCACACACAAGCACATGACTTCTCCTAAACTTGCTCTGACATATGCACATGTATGTAGACAGACGCACTGTGGATTCACACAAACAACATGGATCACAGAGGCCAGCATGTGGGCGATCAACCTTTTATGTTTGGACACAAAAGCACGGCTGAAGCAAAGACGAGACCGGGAAGATCGAAAGAGAGTGAGAGAGCAAGAGCAAAGCTGCGGGCAAAATACCGTATGTTTGACTTCACCAAAAGGTATTTTCAGAACCGCATCCAGAAATTCCAACCATCTGGACCCAATTAACTAATTTCTAAATCAAGATTTTGTTAATTTGTATTCCGGGCGATGGGTTGTGACACTGATTCAAGAAGGGCAGTCATTGGGGTGATCAATAAGGTGGTAGTGTCCTCTATCAACCAGCCAGGTGGCCAGGAAGACAACTGGAAAAACTCATGAAGCTTGATATCTTTGCTGTAGCTGAGAGTGTAGCCTGTAGTTATAACGCTCAGGTAGGTGAAATGCTGCCCCCATGTGACCGATCCTAGGAACAACGGCCTGTAATACATATTAGGTGCCTCTGGGGAAGGGGATTTCTACCTGAAAGAGCCTCCTCCAGGGTCGTTGAGCTTGTTTTTCTGATTCCCAGACATCTGAACAGCAACGCCCATGGGACTTTTGCCTGCTTGGATGGCGGCCCCTTTCCCCATTGTGCCTGTTGAGCAAAGAAGAAAGCAGACCACTCAACAACAAAGGAGTAATATTATCATGAAAGTGTCCTCTTCTATCTGCATCAAATAACCTCCTATCTTGTGACTACCTTGAACTGTGTGTGTCATTCTCACGGGGGCCACAGAGGGTTTCTTTTGGGATGGGAGGGGGGCTGTCCCACTCCCCAGGTTTGTGCGAGAAGCGCTGTTCTGTCAATACCACTGCACTTCTCCTTGCACTTCTTCTAAACTGCATCCCGCTCGGAGACACGATTTCCAGAGAGGCACAAGGACTGCCAGAGTGAATTTAAACTTGATTTTAACAGGCATGTTCCTAGCCAAGAGGCATCAGAAGTATTTTTAGTACTATCCCCGCATTCCAATTTGTGGGCATAAAACAACCTACAGATCTTTCACTGCAGGCAGTCTTGGTGGAAGGGGGCAGATCAAATTTGTATGCACCTACAATCACACACACACATATGAAACCCCATAAGCACAAACAGGTATACACAGTTACACATGATACACAGGGCTCTTTAGGGAGCGTGACGCCCGGTTTGTGTTGGGGCGATATTGGCGGGCTTCTGTGGGAAGAGTGTTTGTGAATCAGAGTGAGTAAGCAGCGGCACAAATGTTTGAGGAGGCTTTATAAGAAAAACAGGAAAAACACCTGTTCTTGTCTCTCTGTGGTTTGTGCTGTTTACACATCTTATAGCAACTGAGGGAGCTTCACTGCTGGCTATGCTCTGTTTAACCTAATGCTCTGCCAGCTATTTCCACCAGAAGCTTAGACTTACAAAAGTACTTCTACTTCTCTGTACATTTGTGCATAATGTAAATGATGTTTTTTACTGTATATAATGTTTTTGCTTTTATATATATTTAAAAGTAGGTAATCTGTGATAATGTATTCTTTTGTATGATACTCATGTAGTAGCCACCACAAACTCTGACTTGATGTTGCTGTAGACACTATTGGTCAAGCATATTTTTTAATGTTTTAACAATTTCTTATCTTAGGAAACCTCCAGACTACAGCTTTAATGAGTAAGTCTAATTGCTTTGATTGTGCCAAAGGGCCTATACTTGGAGAAGAGCTAAGGACTGTCTTACCTTGTGTTCTTACAGACTGTGTGATCACCACTGGCATTCGCACTTGGCCACCAACAGCCCCTGTCGTCTTGAAACCCTGAAAAAGGTTTAGAATAACTATGAGTCCGTCAACTGAAAAAATGCATCGAGACAAGAGCAGAGTACAAATCCAAAGATGCACTGCTGTTGTAACAATGATATTCCTTTACTCTATGCTCAAAGATAAGCTTTGTCAAACTGTGGATTGATGCAAAAACTAGGCCCACGCTGTGGTCCCCAACAGCAAGGTGTATATTGTCACCAACAGGCACCTTAATCAGACATTGTGTGATTTCTAAAGGTTTTTATATTGTTAACGAGCAATTAAGAGGCCCTGACCCAAAACTACGATAAATATGGGAAGGGTCTATTTGATTTTTTTGGTTTGAATAATGTTTTTTCAAAATTGTGTCAGGTTTGAGCCTAATCGAGCAAAGTATGTGCAATTTGGAGGTTGTCAAATATACCCGACTTCCCAATTTCAATCCAATATGACCCACTTCCTGCTTGTTGTAGGGTGGGGCCATAATAATATTTTATGTTGGGTACAATGTGGAGAATCACTGTACTTATCACTGCTTTCTGCAAAATCAATCCAGTTCAGCGGCTTCATGATATGAAACTGTCTAGAAAAGTTGAAAAAGATCCGGCGTCACCAACAGAATTACCAATGTCAATCGATTTCGGTGTCTTTATCATATGTACCTGTGTGTAAAATTTTAAACTGATCAGGCAATTTGTTTTTGAGTCATTGCGTTCACACGTAGGATCTGTGGACGCGGACGGAGGTGGTTCCATAATATCGCCGATATAATGAATAGACTCAATTGTAAAGCACTTTACAACATGTCATAATGATTATATTTTCACTGCTTTTCTCTTCTTTGGTTTTTACATGTAAAAAATCAGGGCTCTATTTCTGTCACTGAATGTATGGCCTACATTTGCTTCTGCAATAATAAATCACAGTAAAAAGTAGTTTTAAAAAAAAAAACAGCAGCTGTATAGAAGAAGGAGTATGAGGGGCTGTGGAGGCTAATAGAGTCACTTCCTTCCCTGGAAGTAGCCACTGGCTAAACCCCAGGCTCAGTCATCCATTGCTACCAGTTTGCCTCTTGCTGCATATTTTTTTAGTCTTGTTTTCCATTTCCTGACACATGCTATATTACTGTTCAAGCTACTGAAGAAAGACACAGGCTGTTTTTTCCCAAAGATCCACTGCAGGGGCTTCTGAGAGTATGAGAAAAAGCATTCACTAAAGGCAAAGATAGCTACTAGTACCTCTGGCCACATAGCGACACAGTTAAAAGAGCTCAGGTATAAAGTTTAGGAGAAACGCCATACTGTACTAGGCCTTCATCTAGATACTTACCACTAAATAATGGTAATTATGGTTCAATTTGTTTTTACCATGTCACTATCTAAATAACCCTCTAAAGGAAGAATACATAAAATACCAAACCTGTCTGTCTGTCTGTCTGTCTGTCTGTCTCTGTCTGTCTGTCTGTCTGTCTGTCTGACTGTCTGACTGACTGTGTGACTGTCTGACTGTCTGTCTGACTGTCTGACTGACTGTGTGACTGTCTGACTGTCTGTCTGAATGTCTGACTGTCTGACTGACTGTCTGTCTGAATATCTGTCTGTCTGTCTGTCTGTCTGTCTGACTGTCTGACTGTCTGTCTGTCTGTCTGTCTGTCTGTCTGAATGTCTGTCTGTCTGTCTGTCTGTCTGACTGACTGTCTGACTGACTGTCTGACTGACTGTCTGAATATCTGTCTGTCTGTCTGTGTGTCTGTCTGTCTGTCTGAATGCCTGTCTGTCTGTCTGTCTGTCTGTCTGTCTGTCTATCTGTCTGTCTCTGTCTGTCTGTCTGTCTGAATGCCTGTCTGTCTGTCTGTCTGCCTGTCTGTCTAAATGTCTGTCTGAATGCCTGTCTGTCTGTCTGTCTGAATGTCTGTCTGTCTGTCTGAATGCCTGTCTGTCTGTCTGTCTGTCTGTCTGTCTGAATGTCTGTCTGTCTGTCTGTCTGTCTGTCTGTCTCTGTCTGTCTCTGTCTGTCTGTCTGTCTGTCTGAATGCCTGCCTGTCTGTCTGTCTGTCTGTCTGTCTGAATGTCTGTCTGTCTGTCTGAATGTCTGTCTGTCTGTCTGTCTGTCTGTCATACAAAAAGTAAACATTATTAAAACAATTGCAAAACAAAAATGTAATGAAGCCCTGATTATTTTTTGCCACGCTTCAGATTTCCCAAAACTTTCCAAAACAAATAAAAATCTCAAATTAAATAACATTTCCATGACTATATGAACCCCATACTCCAATATAATATTTATAATTCCACTGGCTATCTGGAATAATAATGTTACTATGCTTAGAGCGATCTTAAATGTAATGTTTTGTGTGATAGCTTAAGTTAGTGTTGGTGTGTGTATGGGCGAGTGAGTGATGGAGAGAGTGAGAGAAGAGGGCCTAGAGCATGTTCTGGACGTAAACTGCGGCCGCCATGTTGCTTTAAATTGACCTGAGGCTGACCTAGTTACCTCCCTTCACCCTTACTGTTATCGGGTGGAAGGAGGCAAGTGATGCAGAGGTGAATACAGTGAGAGGAATTGCAAAGAAGATATGGAGGGAAAATAAAAGACAAATATTAAAAAAAACACAGACTCGGTGATGTAGCCTGACGAGCCAGACGTGAGTTCTCTGTATACTCAGTCTGGTGACTCTCCCCTCCACAGAGACTTCCACCCGGTACAAATATCTCCAGGTAGTCTGATTGGTTGATCTGCACAGTGATGATTTCTTCGTACTTGCGTCTCCAAAACATTCAAGATGGAGAGCAAAAGTATTTCGCCGTAGGTTTTCACAGCAAAAACAACACAGGTCAGTTATCTTCTTTACTGCGCCATGTTGATTTAATGCTCTTTTCCTCTTTTCTGATTACTCCGCGCTGAGAAATAAATTGATACGAGTGGGTCACCAGACTCACACGCTGGTACAGCAGAGAGACTGGCTTGCCAGGTTAGGTTTGTGGAGCTTAACCAGGTGAAGATAGTTACTAACTAGAAGCCAAGTCAATGGGCTTTTGTCACAGGTGACAAAAGGTGGGGTAGATATTCTGGAGCCGGGCAAATGATTGAATCATTTCTGGGTTTTGTGATACAACAGGAATGAACACTAAACTTAATCATTTTGAAAGAAAAGAATATAACTTTTAACAATAATTTATTCTTAAGCAAATCTGTCAAATGTCTTGATGATGCCATGTATTTAGTATAGAAACTAAAACACTAAAGACTGAAGTACAGATTTGAACAACACTGCTCAGTGTAGTCAGACTTCCACAACAAACTTGAATTATGTGTAACTTCAGTGGCAGGTGGTCACATACATACCACTGCAGTTGTATGTCCAAGCGTCCCAGTGGAGAGTGAGCTGGCACCAATAGTGGTGGTGACACTATTGGGGTGGCGTATTCGGACAGCTGGCCCAGTCACGATGGCAGGGGGCACACCTCCGGGTGCGGGTTTGACTCCCTGTTGAGGGGGCTGGGTAAGGGACTGCTGACTGTTCAGTAAAGAAAGCCTTAGGGCCGGAAGGCTTTTCTGGTGAGAAAAAACATGTATGAGGCAAAACCTTAAAAAACACTATTCTCAATAAATGCTGGATAAGTAAACATTTTGAGACAGTGCTGCAGTGTCACTGCTGAAAAGATAAAATAAAACACTTCCTACACATGTCCATGCAGGGCTAAACACCAAGCACTTGTTGGCCCATAGAGACGGTTCAGGCAGATTTAAGGCTACCAAACATTGCATGACAACATGTGTTTGTGGACAGGCTGATGTGACACTCATCATGGCCGACTGAAGAGGCCTGCAGCTACAGGCCGGGCCAGCTGTAGGCCCACTGTCACACATAGTCTCAGGGATGTTCATAGAAAATCTATCTACTAGTGAAGTGTGACTATAGCACAAAGAAAAGGCTTACTATAGGGCATACATTTTAAGGATGGTCTTCAAAATATATTTGTTTCTCCTGGTTGGCCTCACGTGGAAATGCCTTAAGTATGTCTCCTCTTAGACATATCAATGGACTACTTTGGAAGAACTGGCCAGCTTTAAGTGTTTTGTTTAGAAAGAGAGCCCATAAAAACAACTCTCACCTGTCCTTTTACAAACCCTACACATTTTGAAGCCAACATGTAATATAGTGGGTGCTGACTGCTCATTAATCAAAATAAACTAAAAGAATGAAAGAATGGTCAAATAAAAAGAACAAAAATAATGCAAAATAAAACCAGTCAAAATAACAGATATGATCATATACTCAAAGCAGAGGCCAGACTTCGGACAAAAATGTCATACATTGTTATTTTATCTGAACTGATGAACCAATCCTTGTATCTAAAATGTCACAATGTTTGAAGAAAGCGTTATATTATATGTTTCTCAGAACTAATGATGAGCTAAAAGAAAGGACAGTTTATAAAAGTCTGAACCTTTAGAAAGGGCACCAGGTAAGGCTGTGGAGATGATTTGAGCTCAGTCTGCAGCCGGCTGGTGAACTCCTCTGGCTCAATTTTAGCGTCCTGTTTGTGGAAGAGACAGAAAAGTATTGTGTTATAGTTCAGTTCTATTACAGTGAGTAGTTATAAAGCTAATGTAATACAAATTAGGTTAAACACCAGGAGGGTCAATCTGAAAGACCCCCTCATACTGTGTTGGGTTACTTTGAGATTACAAGCAAAAAAAAATAAATAGAGATTTATGCTGCCATCTAAAGGTCTAAAATAACTAATGCAACAGTAACAACAAAAGAACTTCTGAATTCATATGTTGTTAATTAATTAGTGCTATGTTTATTAGTATGGTGAGACTGTGGCTGAGAAACTACAGCAGGTTCACAAACAGAACGGTTGGTGGATCAATTCCTGCTCCAGTTTGTACTGCAATTGTGTCCTTGTGCAAAACACTGCACCCACCATCCATGTAATAATGTGTTAGTGTGGTTGTGAGTGTGATGTTTCTGTCTATCTGCCCCAGGGCAGCTGTGGTAACACCAGTGTGAGACATTGGAGTGAGTCAGTTGTGAAGTGCTTTGGGTACTCTCAAAATGTTACAATACAAATGAAATTTCATTGTTATTGTATTTTCTTTATCATTGTTAAACTCACCAGCAGGTCCTGTACCAGAGCCTTGACGTTCTTGGAAGTCTCCGGTGATGGGGAGTTGTGAGATGCAAGTTTGATGAGTGTTGCCAGAAAGTTTTTACACTTCTTCACATTCTCCTGCATTTCCTAATATGCAAGAAATATTATTAACATTAATTATCAAGAGTAAAACACACGGATATGCACAGCGTATGCATTAATGTCAGCACTGGTCCAATCAAACTACCCACTGAAAGACTAAGTTGTATTGGGCTAAATGTGTCTTATATAGCTATATGATTTTGAAAGTGGGTCTTTATGCATGTCCTTGTGAAGCAATGTGTGAAGCTGAGTGTGAACGTCTATGGGCATGTGTGAGACTCTTTGTCCACTGCCAGCTGTGAGTCGGGGGCTATGCTTGTGACACAGGCTGCATGCTAGCGGCTGTGGCAGCACCTGCCTTGAGGCTGGCGAGAGTGTGGAGAGGCAGTGAACAGACCTGGGACACGACAGGTGCTCCGGGTGTCGGGGCGATGCCTGTCTGAGCCGGCTGTATGGGCTGAGAGGCAACTTGGGCCTGTGGCGTCATTACCACCGGGCTCTGCTGTGACGCCGTCACGGCCACTGCCACAGGGGCCTTCTGAAAGAGCAGAGAAGAGACAGAGATAAACAGGACGTGACGCGTCGCTCACAGCAAGGCCACAGAGAACAGGAGGCAGGCGCCACAGCGTTCCTGTCACATCTGGTGTCCTGACTTCAGCGGACATCGCTAACCGACAAGAGGAACGGGACATGGTTCAGGGCCAGAGGCTGAGAAAGACAGGAGGCCATCAGAAACATCTTCTAGATGTGTTCTGGCCACTGTCCATTATCTACTATTTCATTTTTTTTTTTATTCTAAACTTCAGTTTAGATGAAATATCTTATTTTGTTTTTGTGTATCAACACTATGGTATCAACACAAGCAGCCTCTAACGCTGAAGCATTCATCACCTCCTCTAAATCGCTGAGGGTCTGTTCACACTTGGTAATAAAATACATGTTGAGATCAGACAGCTCTAAATACAGGTGTGAATGTGTACAAAATGAGCAAAGGAATCACTTACCCCAGACACGAGTCTATTGTTTCTCACAAAGTAAAATATAGACAATAGACTCCATTAGCATTTTAGCCTCAGGAGAACTACAAGAAGACCACCTCTTTGGAGTTTATTTAAAATGTCAAATTCTCAATTCAGCTCCAGTTCACTCCTGTGGTATTCTTATTTAGTTTTTTGATGAAATGCAAAATTTGCAATTATATTTACAATATATTTTTCACAATAACACTAGTTGCAAGACTGGACTAGTTGCAACCCTATGTTAAACAAAAAGTGAAAACTGAAAAGATGCAAACAGAAAGAGTATCTCACAGGGCGCAGTGCAGGACAGGAGGAGGTAGAGGAGGAGGAGGACAAGGGGGTCTGAGGGGTGGGGCCAGATGAAGGAGGAGGAGCCTTGGCTGGGGTCAAAGGGCACGGCCTGTTGGTCTGACAGGTCACGGGAGACTGCAGCAGAACGACACACACAAGACAAGAAGTGCACACAGAGCAAACAGTTACAGTGGAAAGACAAGGGAGGCAACATAACAATTAGAACAAGGATGAATAGACAGGGCACAGGAGGGAGAAAAGTAGGCCAGCAAAAAACAAAAGGAATATTTACATTTTTTATGTAATGAGGTTGTTATGATTCAGTTAAGAATAGAATTAAAGATGTCTGTCATTACCCACCATATATACAGTAGAACTGCTTAATTGGACATTTTAAATTGTGCCAAGCAGGACTAAAACAAAACCAAATCTAAACCAACCGTTATATATTTGCCTTGACTTATATTGGTCTGAGATGCTGAGGTAGAATGACGTCTAATGTAGCAGATAGGAAGGGAAAAAAATCACTGTGCTAAAACATTGGAGAGTATTATATTGAATAAACTATAAACAAACAAAATATATCGAAAAATTATCCCACGCAATTTCTGTATTCTGTAAATACATCACATTTTGGTTCTTAATTTGACATACATTAACATTCTCTGTTAAAGCCTTAAAATAAAAAAAGTGTTGTGAGTGAGTGACTAAATAAATATACTAGTCCTAACTTCTACAACATCAGATAGGGAGGGGAGAAAATGACCCTGATACCACGTGGGAAAGTGTTATTTAGAAAAACAGTAAAAGTATTTGATGTAACAATAATTGGTGAATGTAAGGAACATGGTCAAAGTACAATGCAGCAGAAAACTACACTTGATCTTGATCATAACACATAACTCTGACAAAGACAGAGTGAAAGAGAGAAGTAGGATAAAGACAATGAGGAGGGACTCTGCATTAAAAAGTTTTGTAGCATTTATAATATGTTGCACTAAGGACTAAGGGGAAGTGTGATGTTGATGGGGGATGTTTTTAGAGCCAACGGGTGCATCCTACCGTCAGCTATGCCTCCCTCTGACTCCTGCACTCTGCGTCTTCTCACATACACTAACTGGAGAAGCAACGCCTTGTTAGGTTTTTAAAATAATCAGGCAGTTGGATGATGAATGATTTAACAGGTATGGAAGGAAGGAAGCTCAGGATGCCTTCCGCTTCTCCCCTCAGGGTCATGGGAAGAGTGACAGGCCGACAGAGGCACAGAGCTCTGGGAATAAACACCATTCCCTTTCATTTGCCTGCTCCTGCTTTTCCTGTCGAGATGGCAACGCCGCAGTAACGTTAATTTGTCACCAGTGTTGACTGTGGAAGGCAATGACAATCTGTGACTCGATTTTCACGGGGACTTTGCCCTGTAGGATTGATACTGAATAGGGAGATAACCTAAATACTTTATTGGTACAGTAAAGAGCAAAGCAGAAATGTAGACAAGTGTCCTTAAAACTAGTGACCTCATTAGGACAATTAAAGTCAAATGTGAATCTCAATATGCTGTGGAAATTATCAAAAATATTATACATTACTAAATGTTTGATTAATAAATGATAATGTACTCATGTATTTTTTTGTATTTCATATTTTTTTCTGAATTACTATATGCTTAAAGTAATCAGATCAACAGTTGTCAATTGAATCCAAGATTTGGTTTACAAACAGCTGCTGTCTATAAGATGTCTATAATGCCATCTGACACAGCATTATATATCATATGTATCTTTATGAAGACTAAAAAGATAGTGTAATGGGAAATTAAAACCCATAATAATGATAATAATAATAATAGATCTGTGATTTGAGTAGAATTGTTTTTTCAAAAACAAGCAGCAACACTGTCACAAAGACAATCTATTGCTGCCCTCTAGTGTTAGTCTTTAGCCCCTGCAGTTAGTGATGATATTTAACAGGTGCCAGGGCCTTGAGTGGCTTCTAGTTGAACAAAAATATTTTTAAGAATATTTTTTTAGTAAATGCAGGGCGTATGACACACACATACATACACACACATACACATATATACACAAACACACACGCACACACACACACACACACACACACACACACACGCACACACACACACACACACAAACACACAAAAATAACACAACATTCTTCCATGCAATAGCAGAGGTTTAAATGATACTGTTAAAAACTAGGCCTGTGCTGTCGTCCTGGGCAGCAAGGTGTATATCGGCGAAACGCCCACATAAGTCTGCCCCAACTGGCACCAACGAGCACCTTAATCAGACATTGTGTGATTTCTAAGGGTTTTTATATTGTTAACGAGCAATTTAGAGGTCACGCCCCCAAACCATGACAAATATGGGAAGGGTCTATTTGACTTTTTTGTCTGGATGTTTGTGAAGAATGTTGGCATCATACTGGTCAGATGGTTTCAGGGCCAGGGGGTAATTAGGTATTTCAGGTTTGAGCCTAATCGGGCAAAGTATGTGCACGTTAGAGGCTGTCAAATATACCTGACCTCCCAAATTCAATCCAGTTCTGCATCTTCATGATATGTACCTGTGTGCAACAGTTGAAAAAGATCCAGCAAAGACTTTTTG